>JBAIZL010000004.1:12057902-12085151 GCA_036971475.1 Prosapia bicincta
ATAGAACTGAATATATAAGATACTGAACATAGAACTGAATATATGAGCTACTTAGCTAGTTTTCATAATGATGATTCTACAAATCCGTGGAAATCTTCAGTTCTTGATTATGAAACTTATTTAACTATATATATTAGAGGGAGAAAGAGAGAGAATGAGAGAGAGAGAGACCTAGAGAGACAGACGAACAGAGAATTTTCGAAATTGAAAGTGAACCAAATATGTCATTTTTATGGTTTCAAGATGGGCACAATTTAAAGAAGGAAAGTTTCAAATTGGCGTAAATCAATACACTTGTATTTATATTACTATATATTAATAAATAAACAATGTAAAATTAAATTGCTCTTGCTTTCCCTCTCTCGGAAAAGATAAAACCCAACTGTGTTTTCATTTCGTATTTGCGCAATATATTTGTGTACGCCCGTTTGAGTTTAATAAAATCTTCAATATTCACCAAATGAAATGAGAATCTGCAGATGGAGTGTTACCTCCCCTAAACACGAAACCTGGAATATATTTCCTTTCAGGTTTGTAACCAAGTACATCGGAGATTTTACAATTTGGAATCAGAAACTGTTACACAACTGTTGGGTTGTTTAAACGACATTTTTGCCATTACATTTAGCGCCCTCTTTTATGTACTTAGCACAACAGATAGAACCCAATCATCACAGTAATATTTATGTATTCACTGTAACTTTCGATGTACATTTTAGTTACAAGTTCACTATATTCAGATGTACTGAAGATAGTTTCCTCGTAAAAGTTACTCTTGAAGAGCATGCAATAGTATAGGACCTACATCAAGTGTTATAGTAATTACATTAGTTTATGTTGTTATTGAACATTATTTTTAGTGTTTAGTTAAATCACATTCCACAGTTCCTCAAAAAATTGTTTAACCATATTTATTGTTTATTATCTCATAGATCTTGTAACGTTACTTATATTACCGCCAAACCTCGATCTCAGTAAACGTAACTAAAAATAGTAAGTAGTTCAAACGGTCGCCACGAGAGACCGGCACCTTTCAGCGGACCGATGTACAGTTATTCCCAAACAAGGTTTTGTGAATAATCACGAAGGCACCTAGATGTACAAGATTAACACTGCTTCACACTGACTTGAAAGTGCCTTTCATCAATCAACACCTCCGACACTTAGCAACAAAGTTCTACAAACAGGCTCAAGCACATACAACATCCACACTCATTTCCTCACTGGGGTAGACCCCACCCACGACACACACAGACGGCCGCTGTCCTTACTGACCGCCTAGCTCACACCATACGACCAAAATAAATTATACATACTAATAAATTCTGCTTCACACTTATGGCCCAGGTGACGCAGGGGCACATCTCCAGGGCCGCAGCTTAGCCCCAACGGAAGTACTAATTTGATTGCATGCCTTTTCAGTTTAGAGTAGGCATCAGAAGAAGAGGTGCATGCCATTCCTGCCATAGACTCACTAACAAGGTAATACCTCTCCTTATTTCTTAGCATAAGGTGATCCAAGCCCCCAGGGTTCCTGCATGATCTGTCGCGGTATTTTTCCTGGCAGGGTTTCTTTCTTATCAGGTTTTTTCATCCCGCTCTTAGCGCGACACTTACCGTACTGTTTCATTTCACTATCTCCTGATTATCCATGGAAAGAGCTTTTGAGCTTGGTATATGGGCAATCAATCCCGTTTCCTTCACTCGCGGTAGGGATTCTAACCGCATGCGCATGTGAGACGGAGGTAGCTCGCTAGAGGCTGGCTGCCACGAGGGCTGGGTGTGTTTTAGGGGCTCAGACACGGGTTAAAAAAAAAAAAAAAAAAAAAAAAAAAAACATTTAACAGCTGTTTTGGGCGAAACGTGTATTTTCCGGTTCTTTAAGGAAATTAAGAGAATCCAGCTTTGAAAAGTCAGACGTACAGTAACATTCTGATAGTGAGAGTCAACGATATCAGTTAATTGGCGACTTCTTTAAAACCGAGGGAGCAAATTCCGCGACATGCCGTCTTCGAGAGGGAACGAGTGACGTAACATTGATATAAAGACGACCCGCAACAGGTAAATAATTAAAATATTTTTCTATTATACTGATTTATATAAAACTTATATGAGTTAAAACCGTTTACGGTCCGCGGAGGATATTTTTTCGTAATTTATTATTCTAAATTCGATTTCAATAATAACAATATTATTTTCGATTTTTTTTAAATCCACCGACAGGGGTGTGCCAACAATGTAATAAAAAAAACGACGAGGAACAAAAATTTCTATTACTGAAACTCTCCTTTGACGTCAATTAGTTGAAAATATATTTTTCTAAACTTGTTTTATTTTTGTTTATTTGTTTATTTAATTCATTTTCACTAGTAAAAATTAAACCTGACAACAACTCTCAACTTTCAGACATTTTTATCGTTGTCTGCTGGTTTTCTTTAGTTGATAAGTTTTTCTCCAGGATATGTCTGTCAAGAAGTTCAAAAACGTCAATGCTGCAATGTTTAAAAATAGCAAAACTTAAAACCACGATAAATAAAAACAGGTTTTGTGCTGTATTGTATTCTCTGTTATCGTTTGAATCCAAAATTTCCACTGTTTGTACAGAGCCTACACATAGGTGTATTAATCACATTTAAAGACAAGTCCGTCCAATTTAAATACTTTAGAAATAAATCTCCACATCATATTCGTAATCGTTATCAAATCAAAACGCCACACTTTACAAAATACGATTACACAATATTGCGCTGTTTAATTCGCGGTTTAATACTTTCGCGACTGTAGAGATATTCATGCTGCACAATCCTATCACTCGAAGGTTTTCGTGTAAAATATTAAAAAAAACAACAAAAACCTGCCGTTTGTGGATATTAAAGATTATGACAGTAATAAAGGATAAAATGTTTTCTAACTAAACTTGTTCCGGAGTGTAATCAAGCTGAACAATATAAAAGATTAATTTAAAAGACGACACGTCACCGAGCGCGATAAAAGGTGAGCTGATTATTGTCTGGTGTGGGTTTCATCTTCACAACGTGCTGAAAGGACTGAATCCTGCGAAACAATCCTACCTTTATTAACAAATATTCAACTTAGAGAAGTGTATATTTAGGAGCAAGACTTTTTTGTCTTTAGCAACTATTACAATTTTTTATATATATTACCGCCAAATCCCGATAACCGTAAACGAAAGACCGTTAATAGTTTCAATGATCACCGTGGGAGACCGGCACTCTTCAGCGGACCGTTAATAAACAGCTGATTGCGATAAAAAGGTATTTTTCGGCCCTTATTAAATAAAAAGAACCAAGCTAAAAAACGTAGGACTTTAATAGTGAGAGTCCTACAATGTTTTCCTCAGCGTTTACCTGGTGATTGCGGGAACGACTTCCTATCGGCGACGTTTTTCAAGGAAACCCGTGAAAAACGAGAGGTAAAATATACATAAAGACTGCCCATAAGAGGTAAATATTTAAAATCTATTTCTATTCCAATTTATTTAAATTGAATATAGGCACACCGTCCACTGCCCGAGGAGGACTACTTGTCACAATTATTTTAAAGGGGGATATTCTAAATTTTATGTTTTATAACAATAGGCTCGATATTTAATCCTTCGGTTACTACAGAAGGCAAAGAAATATCCTGGTAACTAATGGACTGGATGGAGATTCAAAGGCGACGGTCACTACAGAAGGCAAAGAAATATCCTGGTAACTAATGGACTGGAAAAAGATTCAAAGGCGACGGTCACTACAGAAGGCAAAGAAATATCCTCGTAACTAATGGACAAGAAGGAGATTCAAAGACGTCGGTCACTACAGAAGGCAAAGAAATATCCTGGTAACTAATGGAATGGAAGGAGATTCAAAGACGGCGGTCACTACAGAAAGCAAATAAATGTCCTGGTAACTAATGGACTGGAAGGAGATTCAAAGACATCGGTCACTACAGAAGGCAAAGAAATATCCTCGTAACTAATGGACAAGAAGGAGATTTAAAGGCGACGGTCACTACAGAAGGCATAGAAATTTCCTGGTAACTAATGGACTGGATGGAGATTCAAAGGCGACGGTCACTACAGAAGGCAAAGAAATATCCTGGTAACTAATGGACTGGAAGGAGATTCAAAGGCGACGGTCACTACAGAAGGCAAAGAAATATCCTCGTAACTAATGGACAAGAAGGAGATTCAAAGACGTCGGTCACTACAGAAGGCAAAGAAATATCCTGGTAACTAATGGAATGGAAGGAGATTCAAAGACGGCGGTCACTACAGAAAGCAAATAAATGTCCTGGTAACTAATGGACTGGAAGGAGATTCAAAGACATCGGTCACTACAGAAGGCAAAGAAATATCCTGGTAAGTAATGGACTGGAAGGAGATTCAAAGACGGCGGTCACTACAGAAGGCAAAGAAATGTCCTGGTAACTAATGGACTGGAAGGAAATTCAAAGACGGCGGTCACTACAGAAGGCAAAGAAATGTCCTGGTAAGTAATGGACTGGAAGGAGATTCGAAGACGGCGGTCACTACAGAAGGCAAAGAAATGTCCTGGTAACTAATGGACTGGAAGGAGATTCAAAGACATCGGTCACTACAGAAGGCAAAGAAATATCCTAGTAACTAATGGACTGGAAGGAGATTCAAAGGCGAAGGTCACTACAGAAGATAAAAAAATTATTTGGTAGCTAATGAATTGTATCCAAAGAGATTCAAAGATGACCTTTACTACAGAAGGTAGAGAAATAACTTCTTGGTAATTGGATTGTTGCCTTGGGTGTGCAATGTACTTTTTGTAACAACCAGGCTTACGAAGAACGGTTTTTCCATTTCAATTCGGAATAAGGTAATTGATGTTTCTAAGGTAATTTATCATGAGTATTCTTAGCAACATAATTTTGAGGTATCCAAATTCAAGAAAATCCAAGAAATATCTTGGTTTGAAATCCAAGTAATCAGGAGTTTAGTGATGGCTTACAGAAACAAGCAGAAGCATTCTTTGAGCCTCACCATTGACCAGAATGAAAAAGTTAACAGAGATTCTAAAAAAGGCTGTAAAAACCGACAAATAATGGAAAGAGAAATATTGGGAAGACGATAACAAATTAATTGATTTTGGAAAAAGGTTTATAGATGTATAGTGAAACTGCAAACACCTTTGGAAATTTATTAAGAAAAACCTCACATTTAAAATAATTATTACATTCAAAACCCACACATTTCATAAAGTCTTAGATGTGTTATACTTATTTTTTTGTTGTGGGGAAACAAAATTCTCAACGTTGTTTAAAGTTCGAAAATAAAAAATTAACAATAAAATTGTAAACCAATCACAAAACAGTTTTTTCTAAATATCTTTACCCTTTATCTCTACGTTTCCAAAATCAGAGGTCGTATTTAAGGAACCATCCGCCCTACATTTATCCCGCTTTAGTGTAGATGGTGATTGTCTGTCCCTATGTCAGCCCAATTTCTCAACGGCTTGATTAAAATAAACGCCTTCTAAGAGACAAAACATTGACAAATCTCACGTCTAACTACGACCGCCTGCCTTTAGTTATATCACTTGCAACAGAGTTACGAGGAAACTGGTAAAACATTGAAGCTACGTAGCTTTATAATAGTTTTATTAAACTTGATAAATTTTTAATTTAAGTGTAAATTTATAATATTTAAGGAATTGAAATTGTATGCAATACTTCTTTTAAATTTTTAATCTTAAAAATTACTTTTGATATAATTATTAGCTAACAACAAAATTTAGGTTTAATCCTGCTAATTTTTCAAATGTAGAAACAAAGCAACCTTTATTGATCTTGAAGTTTCTTGATGTAATCATCTTGAATTCACTGATTAAACTAAATTTAAACTACTTAATTAAGTGAATACGTAATTGCTTACTTGCTGACCCGTTTCAAAACGTTCGTTCCTTTTACGAAGCTAACCCTCTACTCAGAGTAGAGGGTTAGTTTCGTAAAAGGAACGATCATTTTGAAACGCGTCAGCAAGTAAGCAATCACGTATTCACTTAGTTAAGTAGTTTAAATTTAGCTTTATTGATCGCATGATACGT
Organism: Prosapia bicincta; assembly: GCA_036971475.1. Taxonomy (NCBI): domain Eukaryota; kingdom Metazoa; phylum Arthropoda; class Insecta; order Hemiptera; family Cercopidae; genus Prosapia; species Prosapia bicincta. The sequence continues at coordinate 12,063,980 of JBAIZL010000004.1, forward strand.
TTAAAGGCACAATTACTTCCTCATAATTTTTAGGGTATTTAAATGCTATTAATGAACTTAGTGCCAGGGTGTTGATGTGTTTATTCCTAAGCTATTTTATTTTTTGCATAAGTGCGAAAATCACAATAGATACCTGTGAAAGAGGCGCAAGCGTCTCCTGGGCTATGTAAATCATGGTTAATGAGGTAAATATTAGGTAATATAGGCTACAAAACAAAAGAAACTTCAAGGAGGCGATAGAAGGTAGGTACATATAGTTTTACTTAGGCCTAATTAATTGGTGCGTACGTATTATGATTTTTAAAAAATACGAGAAGGTTTGAGAAAGTTCATTCTTCTATCTCCTTGTTTTATGCTTTATGTAGTTGTTTTGTGTGTATCAAGTTGGAAAGGAGAGCCTCTAAGAAAGCGGCTACCTCTCTCTCACAATGTTATGCAGTGTATTATTGTGAAAAGACCACAGAGAGTACGCAAAATGATTCAAGGAGAAACTTGCTTCTCTCACTCAGAATAGCGTAGTCGTAGTGTGTAATATGGTGAGTAGCCTATAAAATACTAGAAAGGCCCTACTTCTCTCCCCTAGTATTATGTAGTTATTTATGTGTGAGGTTAAAATCCAGGAGGCATTGCTTCAGGAGGCGTTGCTTTTCTTTTCTAGTGTTATATGGTTTCTTTTTTTTAATTTGAAAAAGTTATATTTTGAGAATTGAAATAAATGTAAATAAAAAAAAATATTATATTTTAAAAGAAATTTCTCACAGAAATGTTCACAGCTGGATGATAGAGAATGATTTGCGCTTAGCTCTGGGATCCGAGATCGTTCTGATATCCAAGAGACACCTTACTCCTAGCCCTAAAATGCTCGTAGGAGGGGAAAATATAAATTTTAAAAATGCCATGAGGTACTTAGGCATCATGATTGATAGGAAGCTGAGTTTTCAAAATCATTTTAAATGCACAGCTGAGTCCGAGTCACAACAGCTATGAGTAGGATTCTAGCTAACGTTAGGGTCTCTTTAATGCTATACGGAGCGGACATCTGGACAGATGCACTCAAAACCGAGAGGTATAGAAGGTGGATAACCTCGATGCAGAGAACAGGGGCACTAAGAGTGGCTTGTTCTTATCGAACGGTCTCGGAATCGGCTGCTCTAGTGGTGGCGGAAATAATTCCTATTGATCTGCTGGCACTAGAAAAGAAGACCATTGCAGAGCGACGAAACAATATGAACGATAAGGATAACAAAAGGGAAGAACGACGATGACCAAGTGGCAGGAAAGATGGTCAGCGAAACCCATTGGAAGATGGACAGCCAGACTAATCAAAAACCTATCCAGTTGGACCAACAGGCAGCATGGAGAGGTAAACTTCTAGACTACACAGTTCTTGACAGGACACGGTTGCTTCCGGGTCTATTTATATAAAATGGGAAAGATGAACAATCCAAATTGCTCCCATTGTGGTGAAGGGTCACTCGATAACCCCGAACACACCTTCTTTGTGTGCAGAGGGTGGCAATTGGAGAGGACGATGCTGGAAAGCGATGTCGGGCCAATAGAGCCGGAAAACATTGTGGGCAAGATGCTGTGTAGCGCATCCAACTGGATAGAGATAGCGACATATATCGAGAATATCCTGCGGACTAAAATGAAACAGGAAGATGATCGAGGTCAAGATCAGTGACCAGGCCAAATACATTCAGTTTTAGAAATAGAAACCACTGGGGTTATAAAGAGTCATCTGACCAGGAAGAATGCTAATACAGTAATACCCTGGTCAGATCTACAAAGGACCGGAAAGGAGGAATTGTTTAGTGGGTATTCCACAGGAGACCCACACACCAGGTCTGCCGGTTCAGACTTGATAGTGCGTAAATGCATTCCAACCTCCACAAAAAAAAATATTATTTAAAGTTAACAACTCATAAATACTACAATCGGCAAACTGGTAAGTATTTGTATTGTATAAGTATTACCTGGAAGACCGATAAGGATCAAACACTTCAGGGAAGTAGTCATGTTACAATTTTCCCCATAAAGAAATGATTGCAGACTCTAAAATAATAGATACTACATTTGTATGGTTATTGTGCAAATTCTTAAAACAGAAGCATGACTGATGCGTGTAACTGAACATAACGATTGCCATGACGACTTTATATTCCATTTTACTCATTGACAAACCTCGTTCATTCCTTCACTGTTACTTTAACAAATTGGCCTCTAAGTTATTGTCTGGGTGTGGCCAGGTCATCAGGTTACCGGCGATAATTTCAGCAGAATGGCACAGACTTAAGTTCAACATAATTAGCTAAGTGCCTTTCTACACGTCATCAGATTAAGTACGACAAGTGATGTCATTGTATAATATAAAGGGGAAACAAGCAGACAAAATCTACTTTCTAATCTGTAATATTTGACCCTTATAAGTAAAATGTAAAAGGAGTTGTAAGCATTTAAGGTATTTAGCATCCAATATTATTTGGTAAAAAAGCCTACCCATGGCGAATTTTAAGCGAAAAAATACAAATAAACTGCATTGGCACATCCAGGATTTTGTCAAGGAGGAATCCAGAACTACAATGGTTCCCCTTGAAATATTGAATTTTCCACTATTATGCATTTCCAGCACTAAAAATGACTCAAATTAAGACTAAATCTGTGTTTTTAGTATAGTATGTCATAGTATAATTCGTTATTTAATATTTTTCTATGAGTACCTTCGGCGCTTTTACATTTTGATTCCTGTACAATTGACAATCTTTGACGTCTTATTGTTTTTTGCTACTCAGAAAATGATAATAATCGATCAACATTTTCTAATTGCGGTCTAAATTCTAAAACCATGAATAGAAAAAACACTTTTGACAAATATATTGGATATTTTATTATTATTAGTTGATTTGGTGTTTTATAATGGTATCAGAATAATTATGGGAATTATTTACACCGAAATATGTTACTCAAACTGTTTGTTTGCTCCTCTTGGCATGGCATCTTTTTTAATCTGACGAGCTTAATTTATATATGTATGAAGAAATACGTTTATAAAAGATATAATATAGTTTGATCATTATAGGAAATACTGATTCGGGGAATTCTATTTACAAACTGATCATTTTTCTACTGTCTAGTAACTATAAGTTGTTAATATACTCATCTACATTTCTGTTATATATTTGTATTTTTTTATATATTTGAGTACAGTTACCTCCCTTTCCTAACGTTACAATATTCTCTTTTGTTGACGCGTTTCGGAGTGATTCCATTTTCAAAACTTAAATCGTACTGTTGCTCTTTCGAATTAAATCTATTTAAAAGTGCGATTTAAGTTTTGAAAATGGAATCACTCCGAAACGCGTCAACAGAAGAGAATGTTGTAACGTTAGGAAAGGCAAAAACCTGTAGTCAAATATATATGTATATATATATATATATATATATATCTATATATATATATATATATATATATATATATAGAGAGAGAGAGAGAGAGAGAGAGAGAGAGAGAGAGAGAGAGAGAGAGAAAGAAAGAGAGACAGAGAGGGGGAGAGATAGAAGTAATTAAATATATGAAAATACAGAACAGGCAGAAATAACAACTAATCAACCCTTATTAGCATGACATAGGGGAGTTACTGTAAGGAATTAAATTTACTTCCTACCTGGTCAGAAACTAAATAATATAATTTGGTTATTATTATTATTATTAATATATTATTATTATTATTATTATTATTATTATTATTATTATTAATATTATTATTACTATCATTATTTTCTTTACTTTCAAAACGTAAATGTGTATTTATCATAGTTTTTTTAACTTTAAAATTTAATAATAATTTTAAACAAATTACATTAATTTAATAGATACTAAAATATTCTACAATTGATTAATGAATAAATGGAGTAAAACTGGGACGAATAATGCCATTAGTCATACCTGACATTGTGTATTAATAAGTAAAAACTCCCTTTAATGGTTGATAATCATCAATAACAGTTTTATATTTGAGAAGGAGTCTCCAAGATTTGGTTGATTTGAAAGGTCTCCAAGATATGAAATCAATCATAAACACTTGTATTACGTATCGTTAAAATACATTTAATCAATTGACAATCAATCACAAATATTGTTATTGGGAATAACACATCTCAAAGTATTGGTCTACTAGGAAAATAAATTCGCAACATATTCACCAGGGACGTAACCGTGATGCCTGGTTTGTTGTTTGTACTGGCGAGGACATGGAAATGAAATTCATTTGAATTTCTAATAACGCTTCATTGTATGCATTTTGTGTTTTGCTAAATTAAACTAGGGTTAGCTTTGTCATAAATGTATTGTTTACAATTTCATGTTTTATTGTCGATGAGAGTACTCGTAGTAAAATGTTCGTTGTATAAATAACAAAATATGGTTCAAACGATTTATTATAATGTTAGGCACTAAAATATACGGAAAGTATTAAACATTACAATATAGTTTGCTCTTGGTTTTGGTACAGTATTGTTTTTTGCCGAAAAACAAGAATGCTCAACCCGCTACTTACCCCTCCCCCTCAAGTTGTACAACCTTCTGGGATGCCGACAACTTGGTTTTGGTCATCTCCAAGGTGACTTCAAGAACAATCAAAAGTCAAAATGCATTACACTTTCAGTGCGTACTCAACCTCCTATAGATCCGGGACTATAAAGCATTTCATTTCTAGACCTATGATTAGTCAATCAACCAGGGTCGAAAACAATACGTTTAGTAGACATTTCAAAGAAATTTATTCAATCGAAGAATAGATCAATTACGTTTATATAGTATATTTTTAATACGTACTGAAACAGTCGGGCATGACAAAATAATTTGCCCACTATACGTATGTTATAGATGGTGTGCACGCCTATTTCTTAGGAGCTCTCACAATTTACTGTCAAATCGTATTATAGAAAAACTATTTTCAAATTATAAGTAGTATGTCGGTTTACTTATATTAGTCTGAAATTTCCTTTACACAATTTGTGTGAAATTTTTAACTAAGTTGGTAAATTGAATGTATTTTTCCACTATTGACACACGCCGCCGTCGCGTCGGAGGATTAAAAGCGAGATTATTATAAAATAAATATAATTTAAAAAATTCCCCCTTCCCGGTAAAGAAATCTAATAAGTAACCCTCCTCGGGCCGTGGACGGTGTGCGTATGTACAGTATATATAAAATACAATAGAAATAGATTTGAATTAGTTAAATGTTGCGGGTCGCCTTTATATCTATATATTACCTCAGGCTGCTCTCTGGTTTCCTTGGGAAGGCAGCGCCCCCTGTTCAACTCACACTATATGACTTCAACTATACGACTTGATTCTTTTAATTTAAAAAGGGACCGAAAAATAGAAGTTTAGCACGATCAGCTGTTTATTATAGGTCCGCTAAAGAGTGCCGGTATCCCTCGAATTGAATTATTTACTGTTTTTCGTATACGGTTATCAAGGTTTGGCGGTAATATATAAAAAAAAATAGTTACACTATAGAAGCTCAAAAGGAAACCTTATAATATTTCTTTATAGAGAAGCTCATTTCCAATATAAAAAGAAGCGGAAAAGGCTTCAAGTTTTATTTTTTTAGTAGGCACTGTTTAGGGGAGTTGTGACTACCGGGGAGGGGTAGCGCCTTCCTAAAGAAATTTAAAAAAATTTAAATGGTGTCTTGAAGGTATTTTTACTCTCAGGCCAAATAGATATATCAAACTAAATAAAAGGGCGATTATTTGCCTTTTTTTGTTGCTCGGTGCATTATAAATTTCGCTGTAATATTACGAGCGTTTCTTTTTTATCTTATATGGATAACATTTATATTTATAAATTATTCACAATTAAGAAGGGTTGTAACAAATAAATATAGAAAATAGGGTTGTATAAACCCGCTGGAGTTCTCATTGCAAAGAAGTATGTGGAACATGTATATAAAATGTTAACTCACATCTACTCCGAGTAAATAAACTTCTATCAAACATTTGCTACGAATAAAGCACAATAAATTGTCAATATTTGTGAAACTGTAAACAACCTTTCCAAATGAACGTAATAAAGAAGGGCGTGTCACAGGAACTTACCCGGCGGGCGATAGCTTTGAAATCAACTAAAATGACTTCGTCATTAAGCAAATGGTCTTTGATATTTTCTGTATTAAAGGAAAAGGAAAGGGGATAGTCAGTGGAGTTCGTTCCCTTTATTTATTTATTATTGCCGGAAAGCTTTTAAGATAATTTGGTCTGCGAAGTTATTTAATTTCTTATTAAACACTTTCAAAGGAGCACGAAATAGTACTTTTGTATACTTAATTGGACAAATATATTATAAACATTCAAATTATATTTAAAATGGGGAAAAAATAAATTTGTGGTAAAACTTTCACTGGAGGTTTATTTCGTATTACCTTATATCCCTATTTACTTTAATAAAATTACTGGTAAACATTTTAATTTAAGTAAAGGTTTTAAACTCTTGAATTTTGTAGTCCAATAAGTTCGGTGAAACTTAATTAATCGCTTTTTCATTAGTTTATGACTATCAGAACTTTAATTTATTTTTTAAATTTGTAAAAACGTGCTGAGACAGGACGTTTTCGATCTCTCCGTGACTCATCATAGACTGATGACGTTCTGTCTCAGTAAGTTTTTACAAATTTACAAAATAAATTAAATTTCGGATAGTCATAAACTGATGTAAAAGTGATTAATAAAGGTTTTACTTATATTATTTCAAATTTCCTCTACAACTACATTGTTATCGGATTAAACCATAACATTTTCTTACTCACAGATCCAGGGTAGGCCCTACTGACTGTTTTTATTTCCATTATATATTCCTGAGAAGGCACATATTGCTCTGCGTCTCCGTTAATGGTTGGGTCTAAGTCAGGTAGATGACAATCGTGACCTTCTACGCCCTGATTCGCTTCTAATCTCTATACGAATAAATGCATATAATTTCAGTATTTTTCATCTGTGATTTCTTATCTCTTTTCCTTTACGGAAATAATACAGGGTATATCAAGTAGAGAGTTGATAAAACTACCCTGAAAACGTGACGAGTCTCTTCCATCGTAGACCCAAGGTATCTTACGTCTCTACTATAGACCACTCACCACTAGCCATACGTCTCTACCTCCCTAACCACTCGGCAGAAAACTTCAACATATCCAGACATATTTAATTTTGTTGATTAGTTAAAATACATGTAAGTCCCATGCATTGCGTAGTAAGATATCTTATTGTTAGAGTGGGTGAGTTATTGAAGGGGTAATATGGAAGGAGTATTAACCCTGTTGTCTTATCATTTCAAGTAAATATTCTGAAAATCGTAGGCTTATAGACTAATAAAAAGAGAATATTCAATGGCAAAACCTGTCTCTCTTACTTGCAGCTCCATGAACAGTTTTAAGCATTAATCTGTTGCGGCTAAATTATTCATGTTAATTTTGTTATTCTTTAAAATAGCTTATTTCTAACAGACTGCATATATATTACTGTTCAACTTACACTATTAAGTTTTAAAGCATAATTTCAAAGTACTGTAGAAACAATAATAAAACTAAATGCTTTCTGAATTAATATAACACATCCTGAAGCACAAGTGAGCCGCCTAGTCCCTAGACATCCGTAAGGACCTTCCGGCTTTAAATGTACCTTAAAGGATTATCCTACTGTTCTTCTGTGAGTAAATCTCACATCATCCTTCTTGTGTAATCCTAAAAGAACAAATATCATTGGATTATTAGGTCCAGTTAATTGTAATAGCTAATACATTGTATATACTATTAATTTTATTATCTATTACATTGTATATACTATTAATTGCATTAGCTATTATATTGTATATGCCATTAAATGTATTAGCTATTACATTGTATATCCTATTAATTTTATTAATTATTACATTATTTATACTATTCATTGTATTAGCTATTACAGTGTATATGCTTTTACATTGTATATGCTATTAATTGTATTAGGTATTACATTGTATATGCTATTAATTGTATTAGCTATTACATTGTATACGCTATTAATTGTATTAGCTATTACATTGTATACGGTATTAATTGTATTAGCTATTACATTGTATACGGTATTAATTGTATTAGCTCTTACATTGTATATACTGTTAGTTTTATTATCTATTACATTGTATATACTATTAATTGTATTAGCTATTATATTGTATATGCCATTAAATGTATTAGCTATTACATTGTATATCCTATTAATTTTATTAATTATTACATTATTTATACTATTCATTGTATTAGCTATTACAGTGTATATGCTTTTACATTGTATATGCTATTAATTGTATTAGGTATTACATTGTATATGCTATTAATTGTATTAGCTATTACATTGTATACGCTATTAATTGTATTAGCTATTACATTGTATACGGTATTAATTGTATTAGCTATTACATTGTATACGGTATTAATTGTATTAGCTATTACATTGTATACGGTATTAATTGTATTAGCTCTTACATTTTATATGCTTTTAATTGTATTAGCTATTACATTGTATACGGTATTAATTGTATTAGCTATTACATTGTATACGGTATTAATTGTATTAGCTATTACATTGTATACGGTATTAATTGCATTAGCTATTACATTGTATACGGTATTAATTGTATTAGCTCTTACATTGTATATGCTATTAATTGTATTATCTATTACATTGTATATGCTATTAATTGTATTAGCTATTACATTGTATACGGTATTAATTGTATTAGCTCTTACATTGTATATGCTATTAATTGTATTAGTTATTACATTGTACATACTGTTAATAGCATTAATAGTATCTCCAATGGCTATTAATAATAAGTGTACTGTTTTTTCACCTGAGTGGTCATTGAATATTAGAAATAAAAATATAATATTTTTTTATTACCTTATAAATTTGTATTCTTTACACTACACAAATGTATTTGTATTCTTTACACCATACAATGGAATTTGTATTATTTCCATTAAATTAAAAATGAAACTACTGTTTTCGTGTAGTAGCTTCTGCAAAGGAAATATTTTAAAAAATAAATAAATCTTTACTTCTAAACATAAATTGATAAATGACTTCGGATATTGTATATGGCTTCGTATTGTCTAAAAAAAGATATTTGGTCAATGAAACACGTGTTGGCCGGATACAATCAGAAGTAATCTAGGAAATATAACCTTTACGCTTGATTCAGAGCTTACATTTTAGGCTTTACTCTTTAAACTGGCAAACCATCTGAGATGATCTTAAAAGATGTGAGTTGAAAGTTTACATGATAAAACGTGGAATAAAATACTTTCCTAAAAGTAAATGTTTTTACGTCACTATTTATGTTATGCGTATTGGTTGATACTATTAGCGTAAACTCCTTCTATTAAAGTGTAGATGTTTTACTTCTTGGACTTTTGTGTAATTATATTTCTTTCTGGAATATTCTCATTAGAAATCTTCTTCTAAGCTCTTTAGAAATATGTGGAATATACAATGTAATTCAATGTTTAGAACAATGCGGTAATAATCGTGTTATTATAATGTAATGTGAACAAAACTGTTTGGTAAATATTTTATACCATAGAGAGAGGAAGAGAGAAGGTAGAGATTAAGATAGGGAATAGAGGGGAGATGGTAAAGACGGAGAGAGGATGACGAAGAGGGGAAGAGAGAAGGTAGGGATTAAGATAGGCGATAGAGGGGAGATGGTAAAGACGGAGGGAGGATGACGAAGAGGGGAAGAGAGAAGGTAGGGATTAAGATAGGCGATAGAGGGGAGATGGTAAAGTCGGAGGGAGGATGACGAAGAGGGAAAGAGAGAAGAGTAAACTATTTGTAAACCGATAACTCTGCTGCTTCAACTTTTAAAATTTAAAAAAATGTAATACTTCTGTTAATATTATAAAATCTAATTTCTTCTCGTCACAGTTTTGTTCCATTGAGATTAGTGTAAATATTTCTTTGATTACATATCTTAAACTACTGAATACGGTTTACTGTGTCAGTGCTGGGAAAATTCAATCAGCATGTTTATCTAACTAAATCCAAAAATAATTTTATATAATATAGGTTTATGATATTTTCCATTTTCCTCTCTATACAGTATATGGTGTTTGACCATTATTTTTAATGCTTTTTTGTTTCTATTTTATGAAGCTCAAACCTCGTTTTAAATTTGTCGCGATCTATAACTTCTCATTCTATCTACTTTTTGTAGTGCTTCAGAACCTTTCTCTTACAATTGTATTTACATCTTCAAGTAATTGATTTCTAGCTTTGGGAAAGTTAGCTCAGTCCTAAAGTGCTCGAATTCAAACATGTAGTTCCTCGGTTTGAATCCGACATCAATTTTTAAAATTTATTTTAATGAATAGATATTTGAAAAAACATTGTATTAAAATCAACTCTACAAAACTGTATTTTGTCATCCACTATGAGTTACAAAGAGTGTATTTCTACTTGATTGTGTATAAATGTACTTTACTAACGACTGAAAATTTGTACACGACCTATAAGGAAAGTGTGAGCTGATAAAAGGAACTGATGAACTAAACGCTCGTTACACGTGTTATTATTATTTTTTTAAAGTTAAAGTATGATGCAACAAAAAGGAAGTCATTACAGTTTGTCTGTTAAATCGAATAATTAATTTAGTTCAAAACAAAATTTATAATGTAGGAAACAAGGTTTAAATAAAATTATCCAACAAATACCTTCAACAATTTTCACACTAGCGTCATTACACACGAGTTACTCACGTCCGCCATTAAAATTAGTTTTTGACTTTGATATTATCTCTTGTATTCGCCTTTAACTTCAGATTCGCATTTTTAATTTATAACTAAAAATATTAAACAACTTCTCGTGAAACTAGTACTTTTATGCATAGTGATTCTGTTAAGCACTGAATTGTGCCAGAAATTTTGGAATTTTGTTCCATACCTGAAACTATTCTGCGTGCCAGAGGATAGACTGTTAAGACTCGTCAAAGTAAAGTCAAAAGTTCTAAACCCCTTCCATTCCTTACTATGTGGAGCCTATCTATTGGATTAAATCATACTACCGTTTTTTTAAAACTTGATAATACAAAAAAAAAATTCCTTTTTTTCATGTTCTGAAACGAAAATTTTCTTTTACACTCATACCGCTACATTTTGTGTAAACAAAAATATAAGGTAACATACTTCGGGGTTCGTAGTATGTTATATACTTGTACCATTTTTAAAGTGGATATGACTGGGTGTGAATATGCTTTGAAGGGAGTAAACCTTTTCACCCGTAACGTCACGGGACGCTTCAAGTTTTTGCTTAAATTAAGTGCTAACATATGATTTCTTACAACAGCTGTTTTTATGTTACAGGTTACGTAAAACGGCTGTTTTAATACATAACCAACTTTAACGTAGTCTGTGTTTCTTTATGTATTGTTCATTTTAAGTTTTAAATGCTATTATTAAATATTTGTCGTCATTAATTAAATATAATAATTTATTTATATTTCGATGAATCTTATCACGTTTAATTTAATTTAAGGTTAGTGAGTTACATATTAAAGTGAATAATTGTATAATCAAGATTGTTAAATAAAACATTTGTTGAACGCTGCTGAAATATTATAAGAAGTTATTTCAAATAAAATAGTAATTAAAAGTTTTGTTCAGTAAAAAGTTTCTAATAACTACATTGTTTTATTTTATTTGTTGTACATTTATGTAAAACCAATAAAAGACGTACACAAAACTCACAAATAATTCATATATCAAGTCATACGTTTCAATGAGAAAGTCATCTTACAGATGTAAGTTAGAGTTTGTAGTAGCAACACTCCCTGATGATGCTGACTTTCTCATTGAAACGCGTATGAGACGAAAAATAATTAATTTGTGAGTCTTGTGTATGTCTTTTATTTGTTTTAGTAAACTATTTGTAAACCAATAGGTCTGCTTCTTCAACTTTTGAAATTTTAAAAAATGTAATATTTTTTATTATATTATAACATCTAATTTGTGTTATTGTAAATGATTAATTTTTTAGTATTGAGTACGTCTTTTATTTGTTTGAAAACATCCTCACAAGTCAAGCTCAAAGAATAGTTGTATGTACATTTATATATTTATTTTATTCCTTTTCTTTTATTTATTTATTTATTATGTTAGAATTTTATTATTATACATTTTGTGTAAAAAATGAAACTATTCATTTCTATAAATAAAGCAATTATTTATTCAGTCTATATATATATATTCCAATTTCCCTAACTTCACTAGGCGCTTATGGCACTCTTAAAAACCCGATTTCTAAGAAATTCTTTAAATAAATTATTTATTTCTGGACTTTTCGACATCTTATAAGGCTTTTTTATAAATACATAAATAAGATTAAATTAAAACCTTTATTAACTACTATACATTCTTTACATGAAGTATTGAACTGTGTAGGCCAGTCACTTCTTTTTCAATTCCTTCTGTTATATCACACTCCTGATATATACCTTGTACAAATATTCAATCGTTAATAAATACGTTTTTATTCATTTAATCAAGTTCAAATACATTTTTTTAACCTATAGTGAATGACAATTGATGTTATTACAGTTTTTTTCAAATATTTATTAAACCATTTATTACATAAATTTGGAGGTCTCGGTCGGATTCGAACCCAATGTCTTCATGTTCGATGTCTAGCCATTTTGGCTCTGAGCCAACTTTCCCTTAGCTAGAAATCTACTTCTCAAAAATGTATATGAATATTTCTATTGCCCCCATTTGGTTGTTTTCGAAATCTCTATTGTATAACCTTAAATTCGTTGCCATGGTAACCACACAATCATAAATAATGACCTAGGATTAAAAATTAATGAACAGAATAAAATAACCAAACAAACTGAATTAACGTTTTTGAACCTTGCTTCACAAACGAACAAAAGGAAAGCGAAAAGAGACTACAAAACATTACAGGTGGCGAAAAAAATAAAAGAGTATAAATAGTAACAAACAAAACTAATTGTGCAAAACCATAAATAGAAAGGAAAATGAAAAACTGCAAGGAAATTCACATTCTAACTTGTCACTTATTATTGTGATTCTGTCATAAGTATGTGCGTATTTTTATTAATTGTAATTATTTAATAATAATAAACTAAAATACAATTTTTATTTGTTTACTCTAGTAGGAATTAACATTAAAAAAATTATATTACTTCCTTAAATACCATACTCCAATTATCCGAATTCCGACTAAGATTTTTTTTAAATTCCAGAAACGTTCTGCGATTCCAACAATGATTCTGTCTACATGTACTATTTGGCGCGTGCGCATTGATGCTTACCTGTGATAGGCTTACTCTTATATTGCAGCAGTGATGAAGTGTCAAGGTCATAAAGGGGCGTCCGATAGCGTCTGGTCCGCATGTCACCTGTTATAAACACTTTTATGAAGTAGGAACAAAATAGCGTTTCTATTTGTTAATATTTCCATATATTTTAAATTTCGTACACATTCAAACATTCTCAAATTTCTATAAATACGTCGAGCCTGTTTTTACGACCACAATTATTAAGACAAGACTAGTGATTCCGTATAGTTATCACTTGTAGATCCGTTCGGTTCGCTAACTCAAACTATATAGCTTTCGATTGCTTTATCTGGTCCTGACCAAAGTAAAAATTTTAATTAGTTGCCCTCTAAACAATATAAATCTACATTGTTTCTTTATCATCCGCGATAGGCCGTAACATCTGGGACTGTGATTAAAGTGCGCTCTTGTTTTTAGTAGTTACAAGTGGCAACAGACTGTACAGTATTTAAATATTTAATAAACATTAGGATGAAATTGCAAATCATATTTATCTCTTCTTCTTTTTTAGTTTCTACGATTTGTCAGGTAACGTCTGTTTCTAGGAGTAACGAATCAGTATTTTATTTTCTTTAGCAATCACAGATATTTTCAAAAACATACAATGGTCATTTGATGGACTTTAACAATCTTTTTCTATTTAGTAATATTAGAAAAATATAAAAGTGTTAATTTAAAAACTTAATATTATTATGATATGTTAATTTGCCCTGCATAATGAAATGCTTAGTATTTGACTTGTGATTACTAACTATGACACCAGACTGCTCTGTATGTGAACTTGCGTCGCGAAGAAATTAAATAGCTTAAGAAATAAAGAATCCTTCACCCATTGATTTCAGATTGTACTGTCACCGGCGCACGAGAAGAGCCCTGGCCTAACGCAGGTCAAAACTATAAGGTCATTCCTAAAAACATTTCTAACATAAAACGTCAGATTTACAGAAAATTACAATGCAGAAACGGGATCATATATAATCTATTTTGTACATTCTTTCTTAAAAAAATTAGTGTTTTCACCTATCTGTAAATACGTATATTACTTACTAAAATATAACTACTAAGAAAGTACAGTACAGTTAGGTTATGTTTGTACGTCAGGAATACATCGACAGAGCATGCGCAGAACTGAAAACCAAACGTCTCACATTTCTACGCCAGGGCACTTCTCGTGCGCCGGTGACAGTACTTCAAATGGATTTAAACAAATTTATCAATCCAAATATATTGGATAGGGCTGGCATAATCATTGTAGGGCGGGAAGAAACATGTACTTTAAGTAGGCTCAGTTGGCATACTCACACGATCGCACTACGAGCAATGTCTGCTATTATTAGTGCAATGTTCGTGGTTGTGTAAGCAGTCTGAAAATTGTGAGTTTAAAATTATGTGTTCATCTGAAGATACCTCAACTCAGAAGTGCAAAACATTAAAGGTAATTCATAACAGTAAAATGTTAAAAAAAAAGTTTACTCAAAGCCTCAATACATACTGGTTTTTAAATTACTGTGTGTTAGACGAACACTGAAGAAGGCGACATCGTAGCCGAAACTAGTAGACCTATGTATTATTAAGCTACTGCGTAGTGAGGTTATTTAGTAAACTCTAATAGCATTTATGCTTGTGAATTGTTTTATATATATATATATATATATTAAAAGTAACTGTCTTTCGATTTTGCCCTTGGCAAGAAACTGACAAGGGAGTGAGCTGATACCGCCAGTCATCAGTAATGCTTGCATATTGCCCTCGTTTCCTTTAGTACATTGTAATGCTATTAGTACAATGCTATCATAACATTCTAATAGGCACAAATTTGTTGCCATTACCCTACTAAATGTTCCCTAAAAACGTTTTATGCTGTAAACAGAACGTAATGCTGCCATATTTATGGCGTCTTCCTCTAAGTAGCTCGCGTTCACGTTTTAGGTCGGGTTTGTTAGATCGATTAGAACTAAAGAAAATCTGTACGAGGAAGAAACAATATAGAAACAAATTTTAAAAGTCGATTCTTCCGGAGTCGACAAAGAAAATGTTTAGTTTAGTTCCTTTTTATTTTATAACTACAATTAATATAAATATGTATATACATGTGACAGAGTCACAATATTAAGTGGCAAAATAGAAAACGAATTTCCTTGCGATTTTCCATTTCCCTCTTTATACGATATATGGTGTTGGACTATTATTTTTGTTTGATACTATTTTTTCTAATAAGCTGATGGTAGTCTATAACTTCTTATTCTACCCCCCCCCCCTCTTGTAATGCTTCAATATTGAAAGGAATATTTCTCTTATAATTTCATATATCTCTTAAAGTAATTGATTTCTAGCAATAGGAAAGTTGCCGCAGTGCCAAAGTACTGAATTTCAAACATGTAGTTCCACAGTTCGAATCCAACTAGACTTCAATTTTTTTCAAATTATTGAACATATATTTTTTTAAATTTACTAACGTTAATTGTCGTCATTTACGATAGATTAAAAACAAAAATTACTTTAAATTGATTGATGAATAAATACGTATTTTAATAACGATTGAAAATTTGTACAATATATATGTAAAGATAGTGTGAGCTAATAGAGGAACAAAACTATAATTAAATAATATTTAACTAAGTGAATACGTAAGGGTTTACTTGCTGACGCGTTTCAAAACAATCGTTCCTTTTACGAAGCAAAGCCTCTACAACAAGCAACTTTAATAGAAGGAGTTAAAAACTAATCCTAAAAACACGTCTCAAGACGTCCTGAATTTGTGATAAGACTAAAACTTTATCGGCTGTGATGAACCGATACTAGACAAATTTTTCGTTACGTCTTATTCTCTGAATCTTTATAACAAACCTAAAAGCCTTATTGAATTACTATTATCGAGTTAAAATTAAAGGAGTTAGATAAATAACAATAATATTATTCAGCAATGGCTGTTTTCAAAATGGTTTGGAAATATATCTGTAAATGCGTCGAATCTATAATGAACAAGATTGACACATTAGGCTAATAATGGTTTTTCAAGAGTTTGTTTTTGTTTCTGTACTTCTTGCCAGCGTGCTGTAAACATTTGAAAGTGATAATTTGCCATTCCCTCCTTTACCATCGTACTATCACTTGGCCAGTTCCAAGACCTCCCCATCCACTAGACGGGCTGTAATTCATTAAATAATGATGACCCGAAGTGCTCAAAGGATAATAAAAACACAAAAATAGTACTTCTCTCTAGTTCAATCTAAAATCCTCAATTTTGTTTCATTAAGAAAATATCTCTTATTTAAGAAAATATTGACAGGTTGTGTATTTTCATCTTTCACATTTTGTATTAACAAAACAAAGCTGTTATATAATTAAAGATGTTTAGAATACTAGGACCTAACCAACAACTTTCGCTTTGTAATTGACATAGAAAGTTTTGGCATTACCTTTATGAAATAACTTGAAAATTTCATTTAAGCACTTATAGTTAAGTATTCAATAACTAATAATTTGATAGTAATTTTTTGCTAAAATTTGTGTAATTGAAATTCTCTTTATTAAAACTTAAACACTATTAATTTGGTAGTAATTAGATAAATACCACCCAATTTTTTTCGTAACTTTACTTGGATGTGTGATTTGCTTATTGTTCCCTTTGCTTTCAGGAATTCAACGAAAGCGGGGTCACTTATCTCAATAGCACTTTTAAATATGCCATTTTAAGTAAACTGTACGTTGACAAAACACTTTTTATAAGAACATTTTTGCTGGACAGATGGCCGCAAACCTACATCACTGCCCCGAGGAAATTCGGTAAAACTGCGAACATGAACCAGTTGAAGTATTTTTTACGAATACTGGTGGACAAGTTCGGCCGACTGTTGGACAGATTTAACACGCGCAACTACAGACTCTTCACGAACACCAAGATCTACTATAAGTACCCGGAAGTCGTGGTCAAACACTTCGCCAAGTATCCGATCATGTTTGCCGATTACGGGGCGCTCGCCGAAGCCACGAGCTATGAAGACGTAATACTGAAGATGCGAACTATAGTTCAGAAAATGTACAAAGAGCACGCATACCTACACCAGGTAAACGGACTACGGGACGAGCCTACAAACAACACTTACTATTTTAGACGTTTTATTATCGACGTTCTGGTAGAAGATTTAGGTGAGGAACAGATAATACACGGCTTCGAGTTTCTGTGCGACGTGTTGGAGCGTTTCTTCAAAGTAACGCCGATGCTGTTCATTGATAACTACGATGCGTTTGTGACCGGCTTGCTATACAGAAACAACACGGCGCTCAACAAAACCTTTGAACTGTTGAGCAATATAAACAAACCTTTCCTTCGGATACCCGATGGCAAAGTGCAGAGATTTTTCGCAACGGGAACTCTAATGGTAGTGAACGGCGGCCTACCGCTCCAAGCTATCGATAGAAATCTGGAACACTTTGTGTTTACAAACACTCACATTTATACGGGATATTACGGATTGACAGAGAGGGAGCTAAAAATATGGCTAACAACGGTTTTGCCAAAAAAAACTTTCAGTCCAGAATTGAAAAGAACTATTATAGACTATTATGGCGGATATAGAACGTACCACAAATCTAGAATGATGTTCAATATGGTATCAATATTGAACTTCATATTGAATCGAATTCGAGGGGACCCTAATCCCATGAGGCCTTACTGGGAAAAGCCGAAACATTACGAGTCGTTTTTGCGCCTATTTTACGAGGTAAAGATAAAAAAGGAACTTATAAACCTGGTACATGATGAATTTCTTACGACCGTACACAGATGGCACGAACATTCAATTTTGGATAAAGTTGGAATAATGAATTTAAAAACCATTCTGGAGGCACCATTTAATAAAACTAAAAGAGATAAAAAATACGAGGTCATAAAGGCGTTCCTTTTTCAAAGCGGCTACCTGACCTACGAAGCTAAAGTCAGATGGCCGGATAACGTGCATCTGCCAAACACTGAAATGCGGGTACAAGTCGAACAGTTCTTGCTGGACACGGTGACACAACAATATTCCTTCGATACAAACACTACGCAAGCTCTAATTGATGGCATCGAAAAAATTAAAACATCGAAATGCGATAAAAAAATTTTCGAAAACTTGTTCACACACTTCTGCACGCTGTTTACGAACTCGTCGTTCTACGGAGACACCGACTACGAGTTTTACTCCACTGTCTACTCCCTACTCAGATATAACTACCATGCGAATGTAACTTCGGACAAGGAGCGCTTCCCTTTCATTTACGTATTAAATACGAAAGAGGTTTTGATCATTATGAGAACAAAAATTTTTAATCAGTTAGAAAGTGAACATAAAATGCGTAACATTACAGAAACAGCGATCGAGAAAATAGTCGAAGCAGGTTTTCCTAGGGCGTTTCAAGATACTGTTATTTATCAAGTTGTTCGCTTGGCCATTATTCTCTTCAGAAATGAAGAAAAATCAGAAATGTGTTTGGGTTATTCGAAAAATTTCGGTCCCGATGAAGATAAGGTAGTTTTATTTGTGCAAAATCCAACTAATTATACGACTGAATAAAATTTTAGGTAAATTAAGTTTAGATTAAACGCAATTTAAAAGACAGTTGGTTCACAATGCATTGTGGGAATGTTTTTTTTCAAATTGGAGTTTAAAAGCTTCTATTTTGAGTAAAAAGACATTGATTCCACTCTAGAATACATTCTCACCACGGCCCCCTGTTGTAAAACCAGTAAGAGGCATACTTAACGCTCTTATTGTTTTTAAGGTTAATGACATCACAGATCCATGCTTTTACAAATACACTCTACGTAAGTAGAAAATGTTTTTGAAGGAAATAAACGAAGAAAATGGCCACAATGCTTATATTGATTTAAAATGTATGTTTAATTAAAGTAAAAACAAAACTGTCAGTGATCTGTCATTGGCATAAAACAATAACAGACGTTAAATATAGTTTAAACTTTTATTGTTGTAAATATCTGGTACAATTATATAGTGTCACTCGAGTTCAATTTTGTGGTATTTTACCTTTTAAAATCGAAAGTACTACTTACTTTAGTTTTAGATCAAAGTTATAAACTTAATTAATGTTATTTATTCTGTAAATATTTACATGTGGAAACATTTTATGACTGAGATTTCCTCTTGATAACACACTGAATCACTGTGAAATTTATCAACACTCTTTTATGTTCAACATTTTTATTTTTAATAATTATCAATTATACGTTTTAATTTAACACTGAGAACATTTTACTGTAATACACACTCACGCGCGCACACACACACACACACACACTCACTCACAAACAAACACACACACACACACACACACACACACACACTCACTCACTCACAAACACACACACACACACACACACACACACACACACACACACACACACACACACATATGTGTGTGTGTGTGTGTGTGTGTGTGTGTGTGTGTGTGTGTGTGTGTGTGTGTGTGTGTGTGTGTGTGTGTGTGTGTGTGTGTGTGTGTGTGTGTGTGTGTGAGTGTGTGTGTGTGTGTGTGTGTGTGTGTGTGTGTGTGTGTGTGTGTGTGTGTGTGTGTGTGTGTGTGTGTGTGTGTGTGTGTGTGTGTGTGTGTGTGTGTGTGTGTGTGTGTGTGTGTGTGTGTGTGTGTGTGTGTGTGTGTGTGTGTGTGCCTAGAAAACGTTATCCCGTACTTGGTGTGCCTCACGCATTTTCATGTTTGATGTTTTTATCTCATCTGATAATATTTTACAACTCATCGGCAGTGGCTATTCGCATGTTTTGCGTCACAAATAGCCGTATTCGTTTATACACTTTGTATTTTATTTCCCATGTAATATAGTTCAGTGCGCTTTTCTCATACTGTTTGTAATCTGTAGTGTACATTAGCCAAATAACCGGTGCGTTAACGGCTAAACTTTGTTCGAATCTCAATTACAAATATAATTAAATATTTGTTATATTTTTTTGTAACAAAATAAATCAATATTGTGTTACTAAAAACTTCTGATCAACAAATGTTTAAATCATTTAACACTAAATATGTAATGAGTAATTTTAAATTTCAGTTTTAAATAACTCTTTGAAATTACCCATTGATAAAGTTGATTTTTAATGTTACTATTATATTTATTTGTAATTTATTGTTATTGTAAATATAAATGTAAGTTATTAAATGTACTTCTTTTATTGACTTTGTTATTGCTTGATAATATGAATGTTCTGTATATTATTGTTAAAAACCCTATTAGAAAGCATTAAAACTTATATAAATAACATTTTATAATATGTATCTTACTCAGTACGCAACACACATATAGGCTAGTAGTCTTCTTCCTTTCCTGGATATTATTGCAAGACAATCTATTAGAATTCGATCAATTTTATATAAATAAGGTTAGGTCACTATCTTCTTTCCCTAATATTATTGTTCATAAATCCCTTTAAAATACGTTAAAATTTATAAGAAATATATATAGTACGTACTGCGTATATAATAAGGTTTAGTAATCTTCTTCTCTTCCCTAATATTATTGTTTAAAACCCAATAGAATTAATTAAAAATAATATAAATAAGGTTTAGTAATCTTCTGCTTTTCCTTAATATTATTGTTTAAACCCCATTAGAATTAAATCAAAATAATATAAATAAGGTTTAGTAATCTTCTGCTTTTCCTTAATATTATTGTTTAAACCCCATTAGAATTAAATCAAAATTATATAAATATGGTTTGGTAATCTTCTGCTTTTCCTTAATATTATTGTGTAAACCCCATTA
>JBAIZL010000004.1:12085251-12172751 GCA_036971475.1 Prosapia bicincta
AGAGGTGATACAATCTATGCTCTAGAACATATGATATAAATATTATTATTTTTAAATAAACTACAACAAAATGCACTTACGTGGTAGTAACAGAATCTGCAAGAGGTGATACAATCTATGCTCCAGAACATATGATATAAATATTATTATTTTTAAATAAACTACAACAAAATGTCCTTACGTGGTAGTAACAGAATCTGCAAGAGGTGATACAATCTATGCTCCAGAACATATGATATAAATATTATTATTTTTAAATAAACTACAACAAAATGCCTTACGTGGTAGTAACAGAATCTGCAAGAGGTGATACAATCTATGCTCCAGAACATATGATATAAATATTATTATTTTTAAATAAACTACAACAAAATGCCTTACGTGGTAGTAACAGAATCTGCAAGAGGTGATACAATCTATGCTCCAGAACATATGATATAAATATTATTATTTTTAAATAAACTACAACAAAATGCCCTTACGTGGTAGTAACAGAATCTGCAAGAGGTGATACAATCTATGCTCCAGAACATATGATATAAATATTATTATTTTTAAATAAACTACAACAAAATGCCCTTACGTGGTAGTAACAGAATCTGCAAGAGGTGATACAATCTATGCTCCAGAACATATGATATAAATATTATTATTTTTAAATAAACTACAACAAAATGCCCTTACGTGGTAGTAACAGAATCTGCAAGAGGTGATACAATCTATGCTCCAGAACATATGATATAAATATTATTATTTTTAAATAAACTACAACAAAATGCCCTTACGTGGTAGTAACAGAATCTGCAAGAGGTGATACAATCTATGCTCCAGAACATATGATATAAATATTATTATTTTTAAATAAACTACAACAAAATGCCCTTACGTGGTAGTAACAGAATCTGCAAGAGGTGATACAATCTATGCTCCAGAACATATGATATAAATATTATTATTTTTAAATAAACTACAACAAAATGCCCTTACGTGGTAGTAACAGAATCTGCAAGAGGTGATACAATCTATGCTCCAGAACATATGATATAAATATTATTATTTTTAAATAAACTACAACAAAATGCCCTTACGTGGTAGTAACAGAATCTGCAAGAGGTGATACAATCTATGCTCCAGAACATATGATATAAATATTATTATTTTTAAATAAACTACAACAAAATGCCCTTACGTGGTAGTAACAGAATCTGCAAGAGGTGATACAATCTATGCTCCAGAACATATGATATAAATATTATTATTTTTAAATAAACTACAACAAAATGCCCTTACGTGGTAGTAACAGAATCTGCAAGAGGTGATACAATCTATGCTCCAGAACATATGATATAAATATTATTATTTTTAAATAAACTACAACAAAATGCCCTTACGTGGTAGTAACAGAATCTGCAAGAGGTGATACAATCTATGCTCCAGAACATATGATATAAATATTATTATTTTTAAATAAACTACAACAAAATGCCCTTACGTGGTAGTAACAGAATCTGCAAGAGGTGATACAATCTATGCTCCAGAACATATGATATAAATATTATTATTTTTAAATAAACTACAACAAAATGCCCTTACGTGGTAGTAACAGAATCTGCAAGAGGTGATACAATCTATGCTCCAGAACATATGATATAAATATTATTATTTTTAAATAAACTACAACAAAATGCCCTTACGTGGTAGTAACAGAATCTGCAAGAGGTGATACAATCTATGCTCCAGAACATATGATATAAATATTATTATTTTTAAATAAACTACAACAAAATGCCCTTACGTGGTAGTAACAGAATCTGCAAGAGGTGATACAATCTATGCTCCAGAACATATGATATAAATATTATTATTTTTAAATAAACTACAACAAAATGCCCTTACGTGGTAGTAACAGAATCTGCAAGAGGTGATACAATCTATGCTCCAGAACATATGATATAAATATTATTATTTTTAAATAAACTACAACAAAATGCCCTTACGTGGTAGTAACAGAATCTGCAAGAGGTGATACAATCTATGCTCCAGAACATATGATATAAATATTATTATTTTTAAATAAACTACAACAAAATGTCCTTACGTGGTAGTAACAGAATCTGCAAGAGGTGATACAATCTATGCTCTAGAACATATGATATAAATATTATTATTTTTAAATAAACTACAACAAAATGCCCTTACGTGGTAGTAACAGAATCTGCAAGAGGTGATACAATCTATGCTCCAGAACATATGATATAAATATTATTATTTTTAAATAAACTACAACAAAATGCCCTTACGTGGTAGTAACAGAATCTGCAAGAGGTGATACAATCTATGCTCCAGAACATATGATATAAATATTATTATTTTTAAATAAACTACAACAAAATGCCCTTACGTGGTAGTAACAGAATCTGCAAGAGGTGATACAATCTATGCTCCAGAACATATGATATAAATATTATTATTTTTAAATAAACTACAACAAAATGCCCTTACGTGGTAGTAACAGAATCTGCAAGAGGTGATACAATCTATGCTCCAGAACATATGATATAAATATTATTATTTTTAAATAAACTACAACAAAATGCCCTTACGTGGTAGTAACAGAATCTGCAAGAGGTGATACAATCTATGCTCCTAGAACATATGATATAAATATTATTATTTTTAAATAAACTACAACAAAATGCCCTTACGTGGTAGTAACAGAATCTGCAAGAGGTGATACAATCTATGCTCCAGAACATATGATATAAATATTATTATTTTTAAATAAACTACAACAAAATGCCCTTACGTGGTAGTAACAGAATCTGCAAGAGGTGATACAATCTATGCTCCAGAACATATGATATAAATATTATTATTTTTAAATAAACTACAACAAAATGCCCTTACGTGGTAGTAACAGAATCTGCAAGAGGTGATACAATCTATGCTCCAGAACATATGATATAAATATTATTATTTTTAAATAAACTACAACAAAATGCCCTTACGTGGTAGTAACAGAATCTGCAAGAGGTGATACAATCTATGCTCCAGAACATATGATATAAATATTATTATTTTTAAATAAACTACAACAAAATTCCCTTACGTGGTAGTAACAGAATCTGCAAGAGGTGATACAATCTATGCTCCAGAACATATGATATAAATATTATTATTTTTAAATAAACTACAACAAAATGCCCTTACGTGGTAGTAACAGAATCTGCAAGAGGTGATACAATCTATGCTCCAGAACATATGATATAAATATTATTATTTTTAAATAAACTACAACAAAATGCCCTTACGTGGTAGTAACAGAATCTGCAAGAGGTGATACAATCTATGCTCCAGAACATATGATATAAATATTATTATGATTTTTAAATAAACTACAACAAAATGCCCTTACGTGGTAGTAACAGAATCTGCAAGAGGTGATACAATCTATGCTCCAGAACATATGATATAAATATTATTATGATTTTTAAATAAACTACAACAAAATGCCCTTACGTGGTAGTAACAGAATCTGCAAGAGGTGATACAATCTATGCTCCAGAACATATGATATAAATATTATTATTTTTAAATAAACTACAACAAAATGCCCTTACGTGGTAGTAACAGAATCTGCAAGAGGTGATACAATCTATGCTCCAGAACATATGATATAAATATTATTATTTTTAAATAAACTACAACAAAATGTCCTTACGTGGTAGTAACAGAATCTGCAAGAGGTGATACAATCTATGCTCCAGAACATATGATATAAATATTATTATTTTTAAATAAACTACAACAAAATGCCCTTACGTGGTAGTAACAGAATCTGCAAGAGGTGATACAATCTATGCTCCAGAACATATGATATAAATATTATTATTTTTAAATAAACTACAACAAAATGCCCTTACGTGGTAGTAACAGAATCTGCAAGAGGTGATACAATCTATGCTCCAGAACATATGATATAAATATTATTATTTTTAAATAAACTACAACAAAATGCCCTTACGTGGTAGTAACAGAATCTGCAAGAGGTGATACAATCTATGCTCCAGAACATATGATATAAATATTATTATTTTTAAATAAACTATAACAAAATGCCCTTACGTGGTAGTAACAGAATCTGCAAGAGGTGATACAATCTATGCTCCAGAACATATGATATAAATATTATTATTTTTAAATAAACTACAACAAAATGCCCTTACGTGGTAGTAACAGAATCTGCAAGAGGTGATACAATCTATGCTCCAGAACATATGATATAAATATTATTATTTTTAAATAAACTACAACAAAATGCCCTTACGTGGTAGTAACAGAATCTGCAAGAGGTGATACAATCTATGCTCCAGAACATATGATATAAATATTATTATTTTTAAATAAACTACAACAAAATGCCCTTACGTGGTAGTAACAGAATCTGCAAGAGGTGATACAATCTATGCTCTAGAACATATGATATAAATATTATTATTTTTAAATAAACTACAACAAAATGCCCTTACGTGGTAGTAACAGAATCTGCAAGAGGTGATACAATCTATGCTCCAGAACATATGATATAAATATTATTATTTTTAAATAAACTACAACAAAATGCCCTTACGTGGTAGTAACAGAATCTGCAAGAGGTGATACAATCTATGCTCCAGAACATATGATATAAATATTATTATTTTTAAATAAACTACAACAAAATGCCCTTACGTGGTAGTAACAGAATCTGCAAGAGGTGATACAATCTATGCTCCAGAACATATGATATAAATATTATTATTTTTAAATAAACTACAACAAAATGCCCTTACGTGGTAGTAACAGAATCTGCAAGAGGTGATACAATCTATGCTCCAGAACATATGATATAAATATTATTATTTTTAAATAAACTACAACAAAAAGCCCTTACGTGGTAGTAACAGAATCTGCAAGAGGTGATACAATCTATGCTCCAGAACATATGATATAAATATTATTATTTTTAAATAAACTACAACAAAATGCCCTTACGTGGTTGTAACAGAATCTGCAAGAGGTGATACAATCTATGCTCTAGAACATATGATATAAATATTATTATTTTTAAATAAACTACAACAAAATGCCCTTACGTGGTAGTAACAGAATCTGCAAGAGGTGATACAATCTATGCTCCAGAACATATGATATAAATATTATTATTTTTAAATAAACTACAACAAAATGCCCTTACGTGGTAGTAACAGAATCTGCAAGAGGTGATACAATCTATGCTCCAGAACATATGATATAAATATTATTATTTTTAAATAAACTACAACAAAATGCCCTTACGTGGTAGTAACAGAATCTGCAAGAGGTGATACAATCTATGCTCCAGAACATATGATATAAATATTATTATTTTTAAATAAACTACAACAAAATGCCCTTACGTGGTAGTAACAGAATCTGCAAGAGGTGATACAATCTATGCTCCAGAACATATGATATAAATATTATTATGATTTTTAAATAAACTACAACAAAATGCCCTTACGTGGTAGTAACAGAATCTGCAAGAGGTGATACAATCTATGCTCCAGAACATATGATATAAATATTATTATTTTTAAATAAACTACAACAAAATGCCCTTACGTGGTAGTAACAGAATCTGCAAGAGGTGATACAATCTATGCTCTAGAACATATGATATAAATATTATTATTTTTAAATAAACTACAACAAAATGCCCTTACGTGGTAGTAACAGAATCTGCAAGAGGTGATACAATCTATGCTCCAGAACATATGATATAAATATTATTATTTTTAAATAAACTACAACAAAATGCCCTTACGTGGTAGTAACAGAATCTGCAAGAGGTGATACAATCTATGCTCCAGAACATATGATATAAATATTATTATTTTTAAATAAACTACAACAAAATGCCTTTACGTGGTAGTAACAGAATCTGCAAGAGGTGATACAATCTATGCTCCAGAACATATGATATAAATATTATTATTTTTAAATAAACTACAACAAAATGCCCTTACGTGGTAGTAACAGAATCTGCAAGAGGTGATACAATCTATGCTCCAGAACATATGATATAAATATTATTATTTTTAAATAAACTACAACAAAATGCCCTTACGTGGTAGTAACAGAATCTGCAAGAGGTGATACAATCTATGCTCCAGAACATATGATATAAATATTATTATTTTTAAATAAACTACAACAAAATGCCCTTACGTGGTAGTAACAGAATCTGCAAGAGGTGATACAATCTATGCTCCAGAACATATGATATAAATATTATTATTTTTAAATAAACTACAACAAAATGCCCTTACGTGGTAGTAACAGAATCTGCAAGAGGTGATACAATCTATGCTCCAGAACATATGATATAAATATTATTATTTTTAAATAAACTATAACAAAATGCCCTTACGTGGTAGTAACAGAATCTGCAAGAGGTGATACAATCTATGCTCCAGAACATATGATATAAATATTATTATTTTTAAATAAACTACAACAAAATGCCCTTACGTGGTAGTAACAGAATCTGCAAGAGGTGATACAATCTATGCTCCAGAACATATGATATAAATATTATTATTTTTAAATAAACTACAACAAAATGCCCTTACGTGGTAGTAACAGAATCTGCAAGAGGTGATACAATCTATGCTCCAGAACATATGATATAAATATTATTATTTTTAAATAAACTACAACAAAATGTCCTTACGTGGTAGTAACAGAATCTGCAAGAGGTGATACAATCTATGCTCCAGAACATATGATATAAATATTATTATTTTTAAATAAACTACAACAAAATGCCCTTACGTGGTAGTAACAGAATCTGCAAGAGGTGATACAATCTATGCTCCAGAACATATGATATAAAAATTATTATTTTTAAATAAACTGCAACAAAATGCCCTTACGTGGTAGTAACAGAATCTGCAAGAGGTGATACAATCTATGATCCAGAACATATGATATAAATATTATTATTTTTAAATAAACTACAACAAAATGCCCTTACGTGGTAGTAACAGAATCTGCAAGAGGTGATACAATCTATGCTCCAGAACATATGATATAAATATTATTATTTTTAAATAAACTACAACAAAATGCCCTTACGTGGTAGTAACAGAATCTGCAAGAGGTGATACAATCTATGCTCCAGAACATATGATATAAATATTATTATTTTTAAATAAACTACAACAAAATGCCCTTACGCGGTAGTTACAGAATCTGCAAGAGGTGATACAATCTATGCTCCAGAACATATGATATAAATATTATTATTTTTAAATAAACTACAACAAAATGCCCTTACGTGGTAGTAACAGAATCTGCAAGAGGTGATACAATCTATGCTCCAGAACATATGATATAAATATTATTATTTTTAAATAAACTACAACAAAATGCCCTTACGTGGTAGTAACAGAATCTGCAAGAGGTGATACAATCTATGCTCCAGAACATATGATATAAATATTATTATTTTTAAATAAACTACAACAAAATGCCCTTACGTGGTAGTAACAGAATCTGCAAGAGGTGATACAATCTATGCTCCAGAACATATGATATAAATATTATTATTTTTAAATAAACTACAACAAAATGCCCTTACGTGGTAGTAACAGAATCTGCAAGAGGTGATACAATCTTTGCTCCAGAACATATGATATAAATATTATTATTTTTAAATAAACTACAACAAAATGCCCTTACGTGGTAGTAACAGAATCTGCAAGAGGTGATACAATCTATGCTCCAGAACATATGATATAAATATTATTATTTTTAAATAAACTACAACAAAATGCCCTTACGTGGTAGTAACAGAATCTGCAAGAGGTGATACAATCTATGCTCCAGAACATATGATATAAATATTATTATTTTTAAATAAACTACAACAAAATGCCCTTACGTGGTAGTAACAGAATCTGCAAGAGGTGATACAATCTATGCTCCAGAACATATGATATAAATATTATTATTTTTAAATAAACTACAACAAAATGCCCTTACGTGGTAGTAACAGAATCTGCAAGAGGTGATACAATCTATGCTCCAGAACATATGATATAAATATTATTATTTTTAAATAAACTACAACAAAATGCCCTTACGTGGTAGTAACAGAATCTGCAAGAGGTGATACAATCTATGCTCCAGAACATATGATATAAATATTATTATTTTTAAATAAACTACAACAAAATGCCCTTACGTGGTAGTAACAGAATCTGCAAGAGGTGATACAATCTATGCTCCAGAACATATGATATAAATATTATTATTTTTAAATAAACTACAACAAAAGGTCCTTACGTGGTAGTAACAGAATCTGCAAGAGGTGATACAATCTATGCTCCAGAACATATGATATAAATATTATTATTTTTAAATAAACTACAACAAAATGTCCTTACGTGGTAGTAACAGAATCTGCAAGAGGTGATACAATCTATGCTCCAGAACATATGATATAAATATTATTATTTTTAAATAAACTACAACAAAATGCCCTTACGTGGTAGTAACAGAATCTGCAAGAGGTGATACAATCTATGCTCCAGAACATATGATATAAATATTATTATTTTTAAATAAACTACAACAAAATGCCCTTAAGTGGTAGTAACAGAATCTGCAAGAGGTGATACAATCTATGCTCCAGAACATATGATATAAATATTATTATTTTTAAATAAACTACAACAAAATGCCCTTACGTGGTAGTAACAGAATCTGCAAGAGTTGATACAATCTATGCTCCAGAACATATGATATAAATATTATTATTTTTAAATAAACTACAACAAAATGCCCTTGCGTGGTAGTAACAGAATCTGCAAGAGGTGATACAATCTATGCTCCAGAACATATGATATAAATATTATTATTTTTAAATAAACTACAACAAAATGCCCTTACGTGGTAGTTACAGAATCTGCAAGAGGTGATACAATCTATGCTCCAGAACATATGATATAAATATTATTATTTTTAAATAAACTATAACAAAATGCCCTTACGTGGTAGTAACAGAATCTGCAAGAGGTGATACAATCTATGCTCCAGAACATATGATATAAATATTATTGTTTTTAAATAAACTACAACAAAATGCCCTTACGTGGTAGTAACAGAATCTGCAAGAGGTGATACAATCTATGCTCCAGAACATATGATATAAATATTATTATTTTTAAATAAACTACAACAAAATGCCCTTACGTGGTAGTAACAGAATCTGCAAGAGGTGATACAATCTATGCTCCAGAACATATGATATAAATATTATTATTTTTAAATAAACTACAACAAAATGCCCTTACGTGGTAGTAACAGAATCTGCAAGAGGTGATACAATCTATGCTCCAGAACATATGATATAAATATTATTATTTTTAAATAAACTACAACAAAATGCCCTTACGTGGTAGTAACAGAATCTGCAAGAGGTGATACAATCTTTGCTCCAGAACATATGATATAAATATTATTATTTTTAAATAAACTACAACAAAATGCCCTTACGTGGTAGTAACAGAATCTGCAAGAGGTGATACAATCTATGCTCCAGAACATATGATATAAATATTATTATTTTTAAATAAACTACAACAAAATGCCCTTACGTGGTAGTAACAGAATCTGCAAGAGGTGTTACAATCTATGCTCTAGAACATATGATATAAATATTATTAGTTTTTATTTTTACAAAGAAATATGTTTACGTTTATTTCTAATTTAACTAGAGAAGCTACTCCTAGGGGCGCTCTCTCATACACATTCACACACCTGTTGTATTGCAAGTAAAAATATTACCCCCGGTATAACACGCTAAAGGAAATATGAATTAATGAAACTATGGTAATGAGATAAAACTCCTAGATCTGGGATTTAAGGCAGAGCTATGGCTCATGTGCGCAAGATCGCAATCTGAAGAAACCTACTCTCTATCGCGGACTACCCGTCACGCCAAAGTGTAAGACGAAGGTAAAGGAAAGGTACTTAAAGAAAGGCTAAGTGGGACAGAATTGGAAATGTCTTATCTTTAGACATAATGATAGCCTGTAAAATAAAATGACAGCTCGTGAGTTCTGCATGCACAAAGAAAACGGTTAACTCACTATAATGGTGAAAGAGAGGTAAGAGCTAATACCATCCCCAAGGACAAGTAAGGAATGTGTTTGTAGATAGTGTATTGAACATAGTAATGGTAAATGTATTATACAGACCTAATCTATGCAATTAGTAATTTTTTAAAGACTCCTATCAAACTACACAAGCTTTTAAGCACTTTTCAAGCTTAAAGAAAAGGAAAATATTGAGTCTTACTCACGTTGTTTTTTATTAGAATATGTTTTTTATTTGATTTATTTGTTTTTTTACTAGACAGGAATATACCTGTTATATTCAGTGTGGACAGATTTGGTTGTAATTTTGATAAATATCGATACTTGTTGCAGATACAGAAAAATATAACTGAATCTATCCTTACTGGGTACGTCATGGGTAAATATTAATATTTGTATACAGCAATGTTGTATAAAATTATAATTAAATCGATCCTGACTGGATAATTCATAGCTATATTTTAATCTACGTAGTAATGTTGTGTAAAACTTTAACCAAATCTATCCTTACTGGATACGTCATGGGTATATATTAATTTTTGTATATAGCAATGTTCTATAAAATTATAATTAAATCGATTATGACTGGATGATTCATAGCTAAATTTTAATCTACGTAGTAATATTGTGTAAAACTTTAACCAAATCTATCCTTACTGGATACGTCATGGGTATATATTAATTTTTGTATATAGCAATGTTGTATAAAATTATAATTAAATCGATCCTGACTGGATGATTCATAGCTAAATTTTAATCTACGTAGTAATGTTGTGTAAAACTTTAACCAAATCTATCCTTACTGGATACGTCATGGGTATATATTAATTTTTGTATATAGCAATGTTGTATAAAATTATAATTAAATCGATTATGACTGGATGATTCATAGCTAAATTTTAATCTAGACAGGCCTATATAGTAAAGTTGTGTAAAACTATAACCATATCTATCCTTTCTGGTTACGTCATAGGTATATTTTAATATATCTATATAGCAATGTTGCATAAAATTATAACCATAAGTAAAGTATTTACATTTTAAGTTTAGTATAAAAATAAATTGACTTTAATGTAGTGCAGTGCGCTGTCGATACTGCGCGGCCGGTTCACACTATACATGCCATTACCGACTAACATTTAAAAACTTAACTTCCCGAATATTCTACGGAAAAATAATTATTCATGCTCTACATAATAAAAAGTAATTAAAATAAAAATTAACAATGTTTGACTCAATATTTACTAAAAACAACACAATTTATAGGAATAAAAGCTCAATAAGAATTGTTTTCTCTATTTACGTAATAATCTAATAAAAAAATTACGTAATCGAACATATAAAAAAACCATATTCTTTATTTTTTTTCTTAGTATAAAATTTGAGGAATAGGGAATTTTTATTTATCGGCGAACTGTCTAATTTAGGATAAACATGGAGATCACAGGTAGTGCAAGAAAGAATAATGCAATTAAATCTACTTAAGTCGTTTGCAATATTAGCAAATATAATAGAACTTACATTAAGTATTACAAATCTATATACTTTGCTATAATTTGCTAGAATGTAAGAAATATACTCTTTTATGACAATATAAAATCCTCAAATAAGTTGACAACCTCTCTAGTTTGTTTTTAGAAAATTTATATTAAACTTTAAAGAGCATTTAACTACTCCTTGCCCTACTATTCAAATTGAACTTATAGTTGATTTGTTGTAAAAGTACAAATTTAGTGAATTAATTTAGGTAATAAAGGCCTAATTGAATTTGATTAAAATCGTTGACAGACGAAAATCAATCTGCTGGAGTTCGATTAGCTGGAGCAAAATCAAAAACCTTTATTTACAGTTATTGATTTAAACTTTTGTTTAAAATTATTTCTTTAAATGCATCCAGGCTTAGAGCCTATATAATATCGACAAAAATTAATACTACTAACGAAATTGTTATTGTTAATAAAAAGACATTCATCAAGTAAAATTATTATACGAATCGTAATTCCAAATGTTTACCAAATATGATTCCTTTTGTCCTTACTGAGAGTAAACGTGTCATTGAATAACAGCCTGAAGTCAGTTGACCATTTCTTGATAACAATTTATTTTATACGGTCCCTGCTTTATGTGAAAAATAAAAATGTTTGTGGATCATCAACCTCAGCGGGACGTTGGGGTGATGTCCTTTTGTCAAGGGACATTGTAATGAAATAGAAAAGCTCCTTCGTTTTTCCTTCCTTCCCTCAAATATATGTTATGACTACAACAAATGTGGCTAACGCTTGCTTCAACGTATAAATTTAATATATTGAAGGGGATTACATTGTTATCCATTGTTTGGTATTTTACCTGGTCTCATATTCTTTCTATATTCTCTATAAAGCTCGAGGGTATGATTTATATATTTTGTCCTTTACTTCGTTAAAATGTTTCTCGTTGATAGTAACAATTAAAGAAACAATAATGTTATATAATATGTGCCAATATAGTCTACGTTAATGCGTTCAACAATAAATAGTAAAATCATAAAAATGTATTCTTATTTTTCTTGGGTATAATTGAAAAAATATTGTGTGAATAATTAAGTTGATGAAACATAATATCGATTTTTTTTTAATACAAAAGATATAGCAGATTTATTTAGATTTATCAAAAATTAGATAAGAAAAATTACGAAAATAATTCATTTCAATTATTCTGAATTGGTATTACAAATTGTTGATAAATTATTTCAAAATGTACTTTTACATAAGCCAAAACATAAATAGATCGATTTGATAACATTTATGAATAAAGATTTAGGGTTTACAAAAAAACAAAAATTACCTTTTCCTAATATTTCATGATATTCTGAAACTAAATGAAAATATGTTCCATTGTTGAATTTTTTATACCATATTTTGGCAAAAGAAATATTAAATTCAGTATATTTTAGAGAAATATTATAAGGCTAATTTAAACCAAAAATATGGTTTTCCACAATAAATAATTTTTTTAGGATTTGTGTGCATTATTTTGTTATTTAGTTAAATTTAGATATTTAGACAAAATTCCACATCCACTCAGTCACTGAGGTTCGTCAAAGGTCTCCGAAACGCCATCAATAACTGAGGGAACGTTAACTTGACATGTATTAAAATCTTTATGAAACAATTGATAGCAAGGCAACCCCTACTCCGAGTAAATTTATCATTTTCAATTTTAATTTGCACTGAAACCTCAATTGGCAGGAATTATGATAATTCGTTAGAATTGACAGACCGTCTGTCAAAGTGTGATGAATGTATCTCATTTGGTAACGATGACTTTATTAGTTTATGTCGTCAAAGGTTAGTGGCAGTTTAGTCGTTTTAATTAGTCGTAGAGAGAGAAAAATTAAAATTGTACGTTGTAGATATTACATTTCAAAAAGATCTATATATATGAAAAAATATTATTAAAAAATAAATATAATAAACTAAACCTTTTAATAAACTGGATCTTACGAATTCACTGATACTAGTAATATATTAGTAAAAACATACAATAGTACTAGGCCTACTATTTGTAAAAATGACAACAGTTTATTACTCAGTTCTTAACACAAACTTAAGTATTTCCTTTGATAAAATTTACATACGTGCAGTAATCGCCAGTATATAATTTTCTTTATTGTAATTTTTTAAAATTGTTATTATGTTTTGAAATATTGTAAATAATTTATACTCGTATGTAATTATTACTTTATTATAGTATGATTGGAGATACATTTTTCTACATTTAAAATTAATTATTTTAGTTTAATCCAAATTTATTCATCAGACTGCAACATACTTCATAGGTTGTCAATATGTATAATATAGTAGTATATACTGTTACTCTACTGTGTGTAAAATTTTGTATTGCTTTAAAATAAGGTAACTCTAACGTCCTGAATCAGTTTCGGGTTATGGCTAAACCTGGTTTATCGTAACTACTGTAAGGAAATTTGAAGATGACATTAAAATCGAAATACGAGGTACATTGGTATGAAAATTAAAGTCACATTACTTGTTATTTATTAAAGTATTTCAATGTGTTTATTAGTTGCGTTCTCTGGGATATAAGTGTTCTTAACTATTTCATTTCGAGGTTTGGGAGTGACTAAAAATGTATTCTTATTGAACACCTCTTGTGTAAAGGTTAAAAGCGTTTTAGTCTAAAATACTCTGTGAGTATACAATACAATTAAAAAACCCAGAGTAAACACTACGTAAAAATTTGATTATTAAAGATTTCCCAAAATAGTTAATACAATTTCAAGTTATACATGAAGCAGTAATAAAAGGATCATCATAAACAACCTTTGAATATATATATATATATATATATATATATATATATATATATATATATATATATATATATATAATGAGTAGTTATTATCTGGAGTACATCCGTTTATTCTGCAGTGCATAAAATCGCAGTTCCGAGATTTCGCTAGAATCTCATCTAGCATTGACGAGGTGAACCTAAAAACCGTTGAAGAGCTAGAGACAACAGTTGTCATATTTATATTTCTTAAATATTTGTAACAGTTGTTATAATTATAGATATAAAAGTGTATCTCTTTTTTTGGATAAGGATCTAGTATGTGCCTACGTAACTAAAATCGAGTAAGACATTTTCGCTGCAACAGTCATTTTTGAACGAAATTTTCTTAAAGAACTGTTAGAGTAAAAGTCAAGAAATTTATTTTACTTTTCTTTCTAATGTATTCCTAAATAACGGAAAAGGGGAAGGGGTAATTTTTTGGTCTACACAGATTCGTTTGGAAGCATTGGGATCGTATATTTTGTTCTGATCGATGGTCAATAGTTACTTTCAAAATTTAACGAAATTAGCAAAAAAGTACATTCATAGAATTTCAAACATAGTTGTTGCTGTTGGTTTTATGAGGCCCGAGCCTCATACAACGACTCATATTTGTATTTTATGAATATAAGACATTTGTATGTAATCAAATTTATTTTGTTATCGAAAGAAGTGTTTTAAACTTCCAAGGAAAATTTAATATTACCAATTACAAGTTAGTACAAAAACAAAAATATCCGCGTTGGGAAGCTACATTAGTCTAATTTCCACAGAAATAATTTATTTCAAATAAATTTAAGACTATAATGACTATTAATATAGTAAAGACTATTATTATTTATAATAACATATTAATGAGTATTGTAAAAACTATAATTTTGCTGGTAAGTAGAATTGCTATAAAAGACTATTTAATTGCTAAAAAATTAGGGTAGCTTGTAGTCTGTAAAATATAAAAGACTTTTAAGAAAACTAAACTGAATTGAAAGCTAGTATCAACTCTTGTTCAAACGTTTTACCTGAAGAATTAGTTAAACAATCAAGTATCTTTAAAAAGGGTAAATAAGGTTAGTGTTTGCTAAACAAATTATTATATATAGTTTTATAGTTTCATATTTACCCTATATTTTAGAAGTGTTGGATTTTCTCTATGTGTATGCATGTTAAGTTTATTAGGGCAAAAGGAAATTTATCAATTATTAATTGAACAAGTAAAAAAAGGTATGCATATTTAAAATTATTCAAAAAAGATTTTTTTAACTATGTGGAACTATGAATGATTAGGAAATGGGATTTAAGTGTGTTACATTTGTATGCTATGTATAATCTGTTAAATTCTTTTAACAAAAATTGTAAAAGTACACAAATCGTAAATGGTTTAAGCACTAAAATAAGAAACCTTTAACTTGTTATTTTTGCAAAGTAAAATATTAGGGACATATAACGAAAACACGTGTAAGTTGTAAAAGAATAATGCGCCTAATAGATACGTACACGTTGGAATAGGGCGAAGGCAAACATTTACAAAAACACTTAGCGTAGTAGAATTAAAATTCATTACGTCATGCATTTTGTAATAAGAGTGAATACATATTGCTGTTTATCAGGCGCTTTATGGTTTCAATGATTTTTAAAAATCTTACCGTATATTCTCCAAAAGAATATTGTATTATACAACAAATGATGACTTGTCAGTAATATTTTTCAAAAAAATATTAAACAATTGCTACTTTAAAGAATATATTTAAATGATAAATTACAGTTCAATTCAGTGAAACCAACTGACAAGGATTAATAACACGAAAAATATTTAAATGTATAGTAAACATTATATTTACTAGGATATTAGATTTCATATAAGTTTTATTTCATTTATAAACTTACTCCACTTAACATGTTTATACCCGTATAAAATTATAATTAATTAAATGTCGAAATCTTGTTGGTGTTCACGAGCTGGTTGTAATTTACTTATTACACTTTTGCTATTACTTGTGACCAGACATTTTTGTAACTAAAAAATGTTAAATTATTAACTTACAATTGGAGGAAACGTTTCGTCTTACGACTTCTTCAGCCTCCAATTAACAATAATTAATTATTTTTATCATGCTTTCCAAGCTTTCTTTGTTTTAACCTTTAATAAAAATGAAAAGTAAATATTGTTGTTTTTATTTTTGCTATAAACTACCGACGCTTTGATAAATTAAATCAGCTGTATTTCTAATGTAAATGCAGCTGATAACGCAAACCTAAAAACAGCTGATCCGCTTCAACTTCATTAAATGTTTATCAACGTCAGGGTTAGACACATGCAATTTATTCTGAGAGTGGTTTACATTGAATATACTAAAAATAGTTTTAATTTTATTAGTTAATTTTAATTTCTATATATTAACTTTTGTAAGAGAATATTTGTGTTACATTTTGTAATGTAAAAAATTAAATACTATGCCAGTGAGTTTGTATTCTTATAAATTTTATCTGACTGTAGAAAACAATTCAAATATTTCCAGCTACCATAAAAATTATTTCAAGTTTCAGCATTGAATTTACTCACCCTACTTGCTAGTATTCAACGTCCAAAGAGTTTAGCAGACTAATTATATATATATATATATATATATATATATATATATATATATATATATATATAAACTTATCAGTAACACAATAGTAATTTAAATAGAGAGACACTTCAATAATAGTAGAACAACGACCTCTTCAGTATTAAAAAAAAAACAATTACTAGGCAATCAAAGATTAACAGGGACGTCACATTTCAGTAGGTTAAATTACAAAGTGATATTGGACCTCGTAGAGGAACAGTAGCAGAGATTATACTGAATTTCAAGCAGGTCACAATGACTCACTCTTATATTTACCGTTATGCAGCGGTAGTTGGTGGTATAATACATATCATGTTTATAGGATTGTCAAAGCCCATTATAATTCATCTAACAGAAAATTATGGCAAACACTTTAATAGTCTGATATGAGTTGCAAATTGGTAAGAAAGATTCCTAATTTGTATGTAGAA
Organism: Prosapia bicincta; assembly: GCA_036971475.1. NCBI lineage: Eukaryota > Metazoa > Arthropoda > Insecta > Hemiptera > Cercopidae > Prosapia > Prosapia bicincta. The sequence continues at coordinate 12,102,805 of JBAIZL010000004.1, forward strand.
TATATAAAGCCCAAGACAAAATTAGCAGCAACTACCAAAAGCGTTATAGAACAATAAAAGATTCCATCAGAGACCGTGTAAGTAACTTAATCTATCTGTGGTACACTTTGAATAGGCTTTCAAAATGTGTAAAAAAAAAAAAACTATTAAATGGGGGTTGAAGTTAACGACACAACACTGTTTACATTACATTCTTTAGAATACGAGCTGGTTGGCGTCGGTAATGAGCGAAAACGTCGTAACAAATAATGATATTAAACTAGTAATATAAACAAAATTTTAAAGTCAATTACGACTTAAATCAACAAATGGAAATTTTATTTTAGACAATTTTGTTTAATAATTACAAATATATATATATATAAGTTATATAAACATTTTATGTGAACATTTCATAATTAAATGCGTGCTAGGAAGATTCCTGCTTACGCAGCTTTAGTATTATATAGGTGTGAGAACAGAGCCCCGGCAGTGTGTAAGTCGCCTCTGTATCGCACAGACATTTTCCACTCCGATTGAGTGCACATCAATTGTATTGTTTTATTAAGTAAAATTAATGTAACAGTTTTCTAAATTAATTGTTTATTAAATTCAAAGGTTTGTTAAAAATAAAAATCATTTTTAAAAACCTTTCTTGCTTAATATAAAACGTAACTGGCGCAGTCGGTAGGACACCTCAAGGAAGTTAGTGAATATAACGTCCGTCGGTTTTAACCGTTAATTGAGGAAACCTTAAGTAGAGTGAATATCTACAACCACTTAATAGAGCGCATATCTATTAAGAACACGAGCGAATATCGTGTAGGTGAAAAGTGAAAAGTGAAAGTTGTTCAAATGAGCAAAGTATTTTGGATCAACTTGTAAGTAGATCTTAAGATATAGAATTAAGAAAAAAGTAGAGTAAATACTTTTTAATTTTATATAATTGATTTTTAATTTTTATTATTTTGAAAAATAATATTAAATAATGGCAACGCCAACATTAAAAAAGGAGTATCTTGACATGATACCCGAGTATAGTGGAGAGCCCACTATGCTCCACAGATTTATCTCGATATGTGATAAGATAGTGAATAAGTTTTATGTAAGCGAAAATCCAGAGGATTTTCAAAATGAGTATCTGTTCTCCTCTATTCTTTCTAAATTAAAAGGCCAAGCACTGGAAATGGTTGTAAACTCTAACTCTTACAATTGGCACGAAACTAGAAAAGTATTATTAATTACTTACAACTTTTTTTAAAAAATGTTTTAACTTGCCTATAGTAGCACTCACTTTTTTGTGTTGAGGACGGCCGTTTCGGGAGATGTGTCCCTTTTTCAACTCAGACCGTAACTGATCTCAAGGTTTACGTAGGTTAGGGTGGGGGTGGGATATTTTGGTGGTGTGGGTGTATTTTGTGTGTATTAGGAGTTATGATGTCAAAAAGTGCGTGTGAGTTGTAATGTAATTGTGTATTGAGTATGTGTGTAGGGTGTAGTTTGAAGTGCCTATATATTTCGTATTGTTCGGTTGTGTAGCGTTGGTTATTTCTGTGTTGTTTATGAAGAATTTGTAAGTTAGATGTTATGTCTGTGTAGTCGTGTTTTGTGGAGTTGAGATGATCGGCGAAGTTTGATTGGTAGTTATTGTTTTTTAGTGCTTTTATATGTTCTTGGTAACGTGTGTGAAATGACCTCCCTGTCTGGCCTATGTAAAAACTGGGGCATGAACTGCAAGTTAGTTTGTAAACTCCAGTGGTGTTGTAAATGTCGTTGATTTTGCTGTTGGGTTTAAATTGTTTGTTGAGAGTGTTGTGTGTGGAGTAAGCTATTTTGTAGTTGTATTTTCGTAATGTGTTGGTTAGATTGTGGGTTTTGGATGATCTGTAAGGTATTGATAAGTATTTTATGGGATTGTCATCTTGTGTGTTTGTATTTGGGTTATTTAAACCCAACAGCAAAATCAACGACATTTACAACACCACTGGAGTTTACAAACTAACTTGCAGTTCATGCCCCAGTTTTTACATAGGCCAGACAGGGAGGTCATTTCACACACGTTACCAAGAACATATAAAAGCACTAAAAAACAATAACTACCAATCAAACTTCGCCGATCATCTCAACTCCACAAAACACGACTACACAGACATAACATCTAACTTACAAATTCTTCATAAACAACACAGAAATAACCAACGCTACACAACCGAACAATACGAAATATATAGGCACTTCAAACTACACCCTACACACATACTCAATACACAATTACATTACAACTCACACGCACTTTTTGACATCATAACTCCTAATACACACAAAATACACCCACACCACCAAAATATCCCACCCCCACCCTAACCTACGTAAACCTTGAGATCAGTTACGGTCTGAGTTGAAAAAGGGACACATCTCCCGAAACGGCCGTCCTCAACACAAAAAAGTGAGTGCTACTATAGGCAAGTTAAAACATTTTTTAAAAAAAGTTGTAAGTGATTACTAGTAGCTCACGCGAAGATGGAATCAACAAATGTTGATATTATTAATTAGTTATTCAGACAAAAGAGATTGTTTCACATTAAACTTAGAGATGTCAGAATTAAAACAAGAAAGTAACGAATCACCATTTCAATTCTATGAGAAAATTCAAAAGTTACTAAATTTACAAATTTCATTTTTTATGAATAAAGAGCCTCAAAGGCAGATGGCTAAAGACATTTTAATAGAATACGTTCAGAAACTAGCTTTAAGAGTTCTCCTTAGGGGTTTGCATGAACCCATCGGGTCACTAATGCGTACCAAGAACCCTAACACTCTTAGTGAAGCACTTAATATGCTCACAAACGACTTCCAATTTAAAAATAATAAAATGTTTACTCAGCCAAGCAAACAACCAGTCTTTCAGAAAAGCCAAACTCATAACGTAAGAAGACCAATACATACTGAATTTAAATACCACCAAATACCTAAACAACCTTATCAACACCCATATCCTTCCTATAGACCACCAACTTTTGCTAATCAGGGTCAGCCTCAAAGGGGACAACCAAACAACAACACTACTAAACCTCAGTATCCTCAGCGAAATACGGGTTATCAACCTACCCCTATGAGTACTTCCACCAGACAGACAGATAGGCCTTCTAGACAAACGAATTTGTATCAAATGACCGGACAAGGAGCCGAAAAAGACGATTACACTATGTACCAGACTAATGGACAAGAATCATTCGCTTTTGAAGAAGATCTCGGGAAAGAAGAGTACTTCGAAGAATCCCAAAATTTAACCGACAACTACGAAGAAGAGACCGCTAAAATCGATCAGGACGATTTTTTAGGACATACAAGCCTCGGAATCGATTTTCAATAATGAATCTACAAAGCGAAAATAACGAGCTACCATTTATATACGACACAAACACCAAATCTAGAATATTAATTGACACAGGCAGTACTAGATCATTTATGCGAAAATCTTTAGGCTGGAAAAATTTTAAAACAAGCATTAAAAAAGAGCCGTTTGAAGTAATCACCGCACACGGCACTTCAAAAGAAAATTTTTGTTGCACCATACCTCTGTTGTCTAAAAAAGCAATTAAATTTTATTTATTTGACTTTCATCAGAATTTTGACCTATTACTAGGGCTAGACAATATAAAGGATTTAGGAATAAGCTTAGACTTTATAAATAATAAATTAATACTTTGTGATGAGGAAATCCCTATTCAATATTTTAACACTGAAAAAGGAAGTTGTAATAAAACAGACAGCACGTCAATAAAGCAGGAACAATTTAGTTATGTTATACAAGCCCGCACTAGCCAAACAGTTAAATTAAAAATACAAAATATTCATAATGGAGAAGGTATTTTACCACACAAACAAGTGAACGGATTAGAAATTCCGCAGTGTATAGTTTCAGTGCATAAGGGTGAAGCCTATTGCCCTATTATAAACAATACGGAAGAAAATGTAAAATTAACAATAAGTAAACCATTAGAAGTAAAATCTTTAGAGGAATATAATATTTTCAGACCTGATGCAATGCAAATGAACGCTAATTTCAATTTATTAGATTATAAACAAAAAAATTCGAGAAGAAAAAATTTAGATTTATCAAAATTTAGAATGGAACATATGAACTCGGAAGAAAAATCCGCTATAACAAGTTTAATAAAAGATTATGCAGATTTATTCCATATTGAGGGAAACTATTTAACTTTTACCAACCAAATAAAACATGTTATTAGGACTACTGATGAAATTCCCGTATACTCCAGAAATTATAGATATCCAGAGATTTACAAGAACGAAATTAATAAACAAACTGAGGACATGCTTGAACAAGGAATTATTAGACCTTCAAATTCTCCATGGAACTCTCCTGTCTGGATTGTACCCAAAAAACAAGACGCTTCTGGCAAAAGAAAATTTCGATTAGTAATAGATTTTAGAGGATTAAACAAGAAAACAATTGACGATAAATTTCCCTTGCCAAACATTACCGACATATTAGATAAATTAGGACGATCTCAGTATTTTACAACTTTAGATTTAGCCTCAGGATTTCACCAAGTAGAAATGGATAAAAGTAGCATAGAAAAAACAGCGTTTTCAACAGAAACGGGACACTATGAATTTTTAAGAATGCCATTTGGACTAAAGAATAGCCCCCCTACATTTCAAAGAATTATGAATAACATTCTGAGAGGAATCCAAAATGAAACATGTTTAGTTTATTTAGACGATATTATAATTTACTCCACTAGCCTCCAAGAACATATACAAAGACTTAAAGAAGTATTCGACAGATTACGCAAAGCCAACTTTAAAGTACAGCTGGATAAAACAGAATTTTTAAGAAAAGAAGTAGCGTATCTAGGGCATGTTGTTACACCGGAAGGCGTAAAACCTAACCCAGCAAAGATTTTGGCAATCAAAAACTATCCAATACCCAAAACCACCAAACAAATTAAAGGATTTTTAGGACTAATAGGCTATTATCGAAAATTTATTAAAAACTTCGCCAAGATAACAAAACCCTTTACTAACTGTTTAAAGAAAAATGCAAAAATAAACATAGAAAATCCAGACTTCATAGAATGTTTTGAAACATGTAAAAATATACTGACTAATGAGCCCCTTCTACAATACCCAGATTTTGAAAAGGAGTTTACTCTAACAACAGACGCTAGTAATTTTGCACTAGGAGCAATTTTAAGCCAGGACAAAAATGGAAAGGACCTTCCTATAGCGTATGCCAGCAGAACTTTAAACGACAGCGAAACTAATTACTCCGCGATTGAAAAGGAATTACTAGCAATCGTATGGGCCACTAAACACTTTAGGCCTTATTTATTTGGAAGAAAATTTAAAATTTATACAGACTATAAACCTTTACAATGGTTATTTTCAGTTAAAGAACCAAATTCCAAGCTTTTAAGATGGAGATTAAAATTAGAGGAATATGATTATGACATAAGATACAAAAAAGGCAAATTAAACCAAAACGCCGATGCCTTATCTAGAATACAATTGAACATTACTAATAAAAGGTCAACAAACACCCAACACACTGAAGAACCAGACCTTGATTTATCTCCAGCTGGATTAATCCAACGTTTCTTCCCGGAATTAAATGAAGATAACGAGTCTATGGTCGTACAACTCGACGCAACAGATAATGCCAACTTAGAGTACGATCAAGAAAGTGACAGTCAAACCGTGCATTCCAACTTCGAAGGGAACACCCAAATTGAAATACCAATTTCCGACGAGCCTGTAAACTTTGGGAGAAATCAAATATTTTTGTCATTGGTAAAGTATGAGCCAAAGAAAGTAAAAATTATAAAACTATTCGGAACTTCAAAAATTCGTTTAATGGTCGAAATATCAGAAAATAACTTTAAAGAAGACATAGTTAACTTTGTAAAATCATATTTGATACCCAAAATAAAATATAATCTATATTTTGAAGACGATTTTTACGAGAAATTTGCATCATGCGTAGCCAAAAATTTCAAACAAACTGAACTAAATTTGGTTAAGTGTAATAACAAACTCTTAGACCTAACTTCGGAAGAAGATACCTTAGAAACGATAAGTAATTATCATGTCAGCAAAACCAATCACCGAGGGATACAAGAAACATACGAACAAATTAAGCGAAGATATTATTGGCCTAATTTAAAATCACTAATCCAAAATTTCATAAATCAGTGTGACATATGTCAAAGAACCAAATATGACAGAATCCCCTTACAATTAGAGATGAACTTGACGCCTACAGCTGCAAGGCCTTTCCAGATAATTCACATCGACACTATCTCTTTAGAAAAGAATGCGTTTATCAGCATTGTCGACAGTTTCACAAAGTATGCTCAAGCTTATCGCTTGGGAAGCTCTCAAGCTACAGAGATTGCAGACAAGTTATTAGATTACTTTGCGCAATTCTGCTTACCAACAGTTATTATCTCAGACAATGGAACGGAGTTTAATAACAGAATTGTGAAGGAGATATTAGACCTGCATAAAATCAAAATCCATTTTATCAGTACACAAAACCCCCAATCAAACGGATTATGTGAAAGATTCCATTCCACCTTAATAGAACACATAAGGCTGTTAAATAATCAAATCGAATTTAAAAAAGACAGTATAATTAAGAAAGTTAAATATGCTATAATAGCCTATAACAATAGCATTCATTCAGTCACAAAATTAACGCCGTGCGAAGTCTTATTTGGACACATAAATTCAAACTCTTTATTAGATATAGATTTAGAAAAACAAATTGTAAATGACTACGTTTTAAACCATAAGGAAAAAACAAAAATACTTTACGAAAACATTAGGGATAGCAATCAAAGAATTAAAGAAAAAGTTTTAGAAAAAAGGAATGTAAACAAAGAACCACTTCCAGAAATACCATCTGAAGTTTATATAAAGTCAGTTCAGAAGCAAAGCAAAACGAAAAACAGATATAGCAAGGAAGAGATAGCTTCAATAAACAAGGAAAGAAAAACTGGTAAAATAAAGCCTAGACATCATAACACAAAAGACAAGATACATTTGTCGAAAATTAAAAGGCCTAAGAAGATAAAAAATGTAATTAATGCTCAAAATAATTTTCCAGGTCCCTCCTGTTCGTCATTGGCACAGCCACCGACTCAGCAGAGATCAGAGAAGTCAACAACAACCTCGGAATAATCCCAATAGACCTTGGGCCGGCCAAATTAGAATCTTCCCACCATACCTTTGTCCACTATTTTGATGTAAGAAACTTAGTAGCTCATCTAAATAACATTGATGCTTATTATTATGACGTATTGCAAAATTTTGAAACTAGTTGCTACAATTGTAACGGTAGCTTATTAAACAATGAATATGTAACCGATAACAGTAATAGAATAAGAGATATTGTTAATTATTTTAAATATGTTAATCACAGTAAAAATGTAATAGAAGAAAAATTAGAAATTATACTCTTAAGAGAGAATGGTAACAAAAGAACAAAAAGAGGTCTTATAGATGGACTAGGGTCCGTTATCAAATCTTTAACAGGCAATTTAGATGCATATGATGGTAAAAAATATGACAAAATAATTAAAGATATTGAAAATGAGCAAATTAAGTTTAATTATCAAATTGAATCTCAATACTCCTTTAGTAATAATATTATGAAGGAATTAAATAAAACTTTTATTGTAATTGATGAAAATTTTGTAGAATTAAAAAATAAGTTAAGTATTGTGAATCGTAATGTAAATGACTTTGTTGAACTAGAAAAATTTAGAAGTATTCTAAACCAATTGAACATTTTATATGACATGATGTTACAGGTAATCACAGATTTAGAAAATTCTCTTACATTTTGTAAACTAGGTGTTGTACACCCTAGTGTTATTTCAACCCAAGAATTATATGAAGAATTAAACAAAATTTATAAATATTATAATGAGAGGTTACCTTTAGAACCTAAAATGGAAAATATGTGGGAATTAGAGAACCTAATTAAAGTTAATTGTAAACTAAATTCTGAAAGGATTGTTTATTTTATAAATTTACCCATTGTAGAAAAAACTCAATTTAAATTGTATAAATTACACTCTATACCCACAAAATATGAAACAGATTATGTAACAATTATACCAAAGGTAAGGTACATATTAGTGTCTAACTCTGTAATATTAGGTTTAAACAATGAATGTAACTATAAAACCGATTCCATATACTTTTGCTCATTCGACATTCTAACACACCATAAATTAGACTGTGAAGTGTCCATTATCAGGAACAACGATGCCAGCAACTGTGAATATACTGCATTGGAAGTTACAGACAACTTAATTAACTGGATCCCAGAAATCAACCTTTACCTAGCGACCTTCCCCAACAAGCAGACTCTGGAAATTACCAATCGCAAGGCAACTACCACCGTCACCCTTCAAGGCATATATTTGATAAAAACTAATAATGATTCAATCTTTTTCAACAACATGAAACTGAGCCATACATCAACAACTTCGGGAGGCCATCCTATTTTCATGGACACGTCCAAACTACAATTTTCAATGAGTAAAATGCCAGAATTCTCAGTAAACGTTAAACGCCTAGAGTTGGACAAAATAAACACAGAAACCATCTCAAGAATTGACCCAACTATGGAAATAACCCACCACATCAGTATCTGGACTATTGCCCTTTACGGAGGCGTATTCAGCAGCCTTATATACTTCGCCCTCATCAGGAAGAAGAAGAAGACTTCAACCAACGCCGAAACTTCGCCAACCCCCGACGTTCTCTTTAGGGATGGAGGAGTTATATAAACATTTTATGTGAACATTTCATAATTAAATGCGTGCTAGGAAGATTCCTGCTTACGCAGCTTTAGTATTATATAGGTGTGAGAACAGAGCCCCGGCAGTGTGTAAGTCGCCTCTGTATCGCACAGACATTTTCCACTCCGATTGAGTGCACATCAATTGTATTGTTTTATTAAGTAAAATTAATGTAACAGTTTTCTAAATTAATTGTTTATTAAATTCAAAGGTTTGTTAAAAATAAAAATCATTTTTAAAAACCTTTCTTGCTTAATATAAAACGTAACTTATATATATATATATATATATATATATATATACATGCCAGAATAACATTATTACGACACAAAATAGAAAGAGAATTTCCTCGCAATTTTCCATTTTCCTTTCCATGTATGGTGTTAGAATATTATTTTAGTTTTTTTACTATTTATACGACCATAGGAATATTTTCCTAGCTTGCATTGTGTTCCGATTGTCTGTTTGTGAAGCAGGGTCCGATACCATTAATCTAGTTTATTTTGCTCATTTTATTAATTTTTAATCCTACGACATTATTTATGATACTGTGTGGTAACCAAGGACACAATTTAGATTCTCTAATGGAAGTTTAGACGATAAATAACCAGACGAGGGAAAAGAAAAACTCATATACATCCTTGAGAAATTAATTTCCACCTATGAGAAAGTTGGCTCAGTGCCAAAGCGCTATGCCAAATCTAATCCGAGCCTGATGCCCAAATGTTTATAATATAATTATTGAAACTTTATTAATATTAATTATTATAAAACTGTATTAAGGTCAAATGTCATCCAATATAAGTAAAAAGTAATGATTTTGAACTTCATTGGATGAATAAAAACGTATTTTATTACCGATTGGAAATTTGAACACGATATATATATCAGGAAGGTGTGCGCTAATAGAAGAAATTGAATAAATAAACAAATTTAACAAATTTAAAATTACAAAAAGAAACATAGAAAATACAAAATAAATAAAAATTAGACTACAAACCTAATGTCAACCCCTTATATATATATATATACATATAAGCTAAATATGAACTATAGTTATATTTTGGATGAAGCTGAATTTTAAAACATTTCAAAATTATTCAAAAACACAAACAAAAATACAGTCTTCAACATAAACAATACAATCAATACTAAAATAAAAATACAAATATTAATAGTACACATAACAAAAATAGAATCTTATATAGTTAAATGCAGCGATCGTGTAAAGGTAAGCTTACTGTATAAACAAATACTTACATAAAGTAAAATGGGAAGATCTATCTATATACATTCGCCAATTTACAGATAGTATAATAAGGAGCAGGTAGAAAATATTAAGAAACATAACTCACATTTTAAAATCATAAACAATGTGACAGCACGGGATTCCCTGGCCTTCAGCACTTGTACCGTTATCTTAAGAAAAATAGGGAAAGTGTGAGAAATAATCTAATTAATTAAAGCATTCAACCATCATTGCTAGACCATCTTACTTTAGTTTAAACGGTTTAACCTTTGTAATTAAATTTATAAACATAATTAAAACTTGTTTTGAATGCTTCGTAACTTATAGTTGAAAGTTGAAAAGTTATATGTTCATCTAACTAAATGTTATAATTGTTAATTTAGAAGCGGTTTACATATTTATATTCCACCAGTAATTATGTGAGGTTTGGGCGGTGGTTTTATTCAAAAACGTCTTTTTCCATTCTTCGTAAAAGTTTTATATAGACCTACAATCTCTTTTGTCCTGAATTTAATTAGAGCGTTTTAATGAAAATATTATAACTGCTTTCACAAGCAATTTTATTGAAGTAAGCCTGCCTTTATCGGTCTGTAAATTTATCATTTATCACTTTTTATTACTCACCATCTATTTCATGTTTTCTTTAAAAAATATTATATAATAAAATTATAATAATAACTTGTTTCTATTGCCAAGTATTATTCTATTATAGCACATAGAAACTTGTCGTAGTAGACAAAATGTAGGTAAATATCAATGTAGAATGTTGTAAATTATACATTTTCAAAGTAGGTCTACTAACGTTTACAAATATTTGAGGACAAATACGTCACGCAGAATTACTTAGAACCCTATATGAAAACTTATAATGTTTTTACGAAGTTATTAAATAGCTTCTCAAAGAATGTTATAAAACTGTATCTTTGTAATAAAGCTTCAAATGAAAAAAACTAAACAAAAATTTAAAAAAACCATTAATTACAATGTTTCTAAGCTTACTTCTCTAATTTATACTTCTAATAGGGTTGCTTCTCCTATTTGTACAGTTCAAAATAAATTTTATTCTCTTGAGAATTCCTATAATTTCTCTTCATTTTCCATCCCCTTTTCTAAACTTAAATTGCCTATTTGACAATTTACTGAGAAAGAAAAAAGGTTTTTGATTAATTGAAACAGATGGTGTCTCTCGACTTTTGATTACGCTGCCCTAAACCATCTATAAGTTAATTTGTCATTTATCAACGTCAACGCTGGTCAATTGCAATTCAAACTGCAGCTTCTTTAGCGCATTGTTTTTTGTCACTGGATGATTTATAAGCCACGACGAAATATATTCCAGGATAATTAGATTTACAGGATGCATTTATCGATGTATGTACAGGGTGCATTTATCGATGTATGTACAAGATGCCTTTAAGTATGTACAGGATGAATTTATCGATGTATGTACAGGATGCACTTTTGATGTATGTACATAATGCACTTATCAATGTAAGTACAGGGTGCATTTATCGATGCATGTATAGGGTGCACTTATCTAAAGATTTACGGTGTTCATTTATTGATGTATGTACAGGATGAACCTATCTAAGGATTTACAGGATGCATTTATCGATGTATGTACAGGGTGCATTTATCGATGTATGTACAGAATGCACTTACCGATATAGTTCTGCACGAAACATGTCTGTCGTCTTTAGTGCATAATTTACTTAGTTTCTTAATTTAAGAATATTCTTGAAATTGGCAGAAGAATATATGTGTTTCAGTTTTTTTTTTAATATGAAATTAATTGAATAATAAATAGTTTTCCCATTTCGAAATAAATAAAATATGAAAACCCTGAAACATTTGTTATTGTAAACTAACGATCACTTTTTGTAAAAGGGGTTGGATTCTAGTGGTGGGCTTGGCAGGTGAAACCCAAGTACAAAAACCCATTGAATAATAGTTAATGCTCTAATCGTTAAATAATTTATCTAAAGAACAATTAAAGGGATACCAAATACAGAGACCGCATGAAAATAAGCAGTAACAATAAGAAGTCTTCCATAGAAATCAAACATAAAACTAATAAAACTTGAATGAGTAAATTAAATGAAAAAAGAGTACATGAGAAATGCAGCCTATAAAATAAATATGCTAAATGTTCGATTAATAACCATAAAATAAAATAATTTGAAATCATACACATTAAACTAATTTATTATTTAATGGAATACAGTAGAAACATAAAATTTTAACCTGATTTAAAACATTGACCCTTTTAACTCTATAAAGAAATGTTGAGGCATGATTAAAATATACAATGTAATTTAGAAATTATTAATTGAATTTAAACATTATATGAGTTTCAATTGTGATTTATTCATGCAATAAAAACATAATGCACTTTCACAATAGACTTGTTTATTATATCAAGAAGGAATCACAAGGACCAGGTCATCCTCAGTGGTTTCAACGCTACAATAGTATCCATGTCATCCTCAATGTTTCAAAATGACTGTAATTAATTAAATACAATTCAATAAATAATAGAAGGTGAAGAGAAATGGTAGAACATTTGTTTTTAAATTTTGTACAAAAAGGTGAATGAAGTCATAGAAAAACTTTGACGTTTGTTTGGATTGCGGAAAGAAAGAAAGCCTAATGGAAATTGAACTGATAAATCAAATGTTCTGGAGGAAAACAAAAATTTGAAAGAATGGAAAAATATAACGTATTACCAAAACCAAACCGACGAAATACAAATTTTCTCGGGATCTGCAGTTTTGAAATTAGGTTTCTTAGGCTGATTTGGTAGTTTCATTAACGCGTGGTTAATCACGTGATGTTCCTGTTTTGAGGTAGTTGCCCATGTAATATTGAGTAGTTCAGTGACGTCTGTCTAGTTGAGTAATAATATTTTATTATTTTGACTCAAGGAAGTAAATTTTTATATCATTACTCTTTTTGCATCCATAAAAATTACTGTTAGTGGCCCCACATATTGCGCTGCTTTACCCCACACACGGGGTAAGAAGGCGCACTTGCATAACTCCCTAAATTAGGCAAAATATTCTACTTTTATATTAATATAATTTTTACAAAATTGGCTAAGATACCTAACATAACAAGTATGTTTTTGATAATGATTTCTATTAAACATCTAATTTCATGAGTTATTGTAAAAATAATTTCTTAAAAGTGTGCCATATAGCACCTACGGTCTCCCCTATAATATTGTTTATGAAATTTATAAAATAAAATTTGTCTATTAGTATTTACATTTAACATTTAAGAGATTTTCATATACTTTTTGAAAATGAAACATTATATTCTCTTGTAAAATAGTTTTTTTCATAATGTAAATATATGTACTTAATCTAAAACTTACTAATATTATAGGGAATACTTGATTATAATCTGGACCAACTTTCCCTTGTATACAAGAATGAGAGTGAGATCCCTTCTTAGTTCACGGTTGGTTGAACACAATGGTTAGCAATAACTCGGTGGCGGTGTTACAATTTTCTCTAAAGGAAACATCGATCTAAAGGGCAGTTTTGGATTAATTAAAGCCACAGGGTTTAGTAATAAAGCCACAATATAGTGTGATAACAATATATAATATAAGTTATATTCGACACAACAAAAATTCCCTAATTCCTATTTGTATTTAAATCTTTAGTTTTGTCGTCTATAAGCATATAACCATTTTTACCAGTAAATCCAAACAATTCATACATTCTAAATTTGTACCTAGGTCGTACTGTTTAATGAACAATTGTTTAGTATAAACAATTCATGTGAACAAATAAAATTGTATTTATAATATTTGTTGACTCAAAAGTAAAACTATACTTTGGATAAAAATGTGCCATATAATGTTTCATTATTTTATAACGAAAAAGGATAAATACGTTTAATTCTCATGGGATGCATTTTATGATTTTTTAAACAGTATTATTTGTTGGGGACATTGTGTAATCTCTATTCTTACCCTACATGTGTAGATTTGTTTGGTGACATGTTGTATAAAATTACAACAAAATCCATCCTAACTGAATACTCCAGAACGCCATCAAACACGTAAATCGGCTCACTCAACACGAAAATCCTGAGGCTCTGAGACTTCTCGACAACAACCACCTGACAAGACGACTCAAAAGGACAAAACCATTTGAACTCGTTGAACGACAAGAGTGACAACAATACTCTTCCTCACGACGGTTGGCTTCCAACATCAAACAAGATACAATAGAAATCAATGGATTCTTTGTAATATAAGCTAAAATATAATTATTAAATGTAAATTAATGGTTGGTCAGAAATGACCAGTTTTAATAAAAAAAAAAAAAAAAAAAAAAAAAAAAAAAAAAAAACTGAATACTTCATAGGTATGTTTTAATATAGGTATATGGTAAGCTTGTATACGTAGTACGTTTTGCCATTGCTACTGCATGTCCAAAAAGGTAATCCCAACTGAAATGTGATAAAAGATAACCTTCTGACAAAAGAAATCAAAATTATGTATCAATATATTCGTAGAACATGTTTAGAAATAGTCATACAAATATCTAAATGGTCCCTTGATGAAAATAACTACCCCTGTAGATAAATGTTTCATAATATACATGAATTTTTCTTTTAATTTAAAGTTGCAGAATTAAATTAATTAACCCAGATAAACGATTTTAGAATTGCTCATTTTAATTTTTAACATCTTTAGAAAGTGATTCCACATTTAGTAGATTAGAACTTCTCACACAGGTTACATAATTAATTGTCTAGAACAAATCAAAGACATTAAGAAAAAGCAAAAATTTCATTCTAATTTACCTTTTTGTTAGTTATTTTTAATCATGTTACAATGAGGTACAATCAGCAAACAATAATGCCTATCAAAGTTTTTTTGTAAAAATTATTAGATCGACTTTAAATTTTTCTGTTGTTACATATAATTGTCAAAAATAAATTTCAAAAGAAAGATATTCATCATCATTCTAGTTTGTAACTTCTTGTGTGCTAGATTGTGTTTTGTAACAAGACCCTCTGATGATGATGACATGGTTATCGAAATGTACATAAGGGTTTAATCTTAAGTAACTTGTCTTATTTGTTATTTTTGATTATTTTTGTGGTATTGGGGTTTTTTTCAATATTTTTATTGTAAAAGAAAGATAGTTTAAAATCATAAATCGTAGTTAAAATTTGAAAAATATGAACATAACCTCAATATACAAAAATACACCAAACTGTATAAAGTGAACGTTCCCTTATAAAACAAGGTACTATTTGGTGATACTTTAGGATTGAATTCTTTCTATAATAATTGTTTACAAATATGTTATTTAAAAATACATTCAAAACATAAACAAATTTATTTTAAATGTTACATACCTTAAATAGTTACCATATGAAAACATATTACTTCTATTTACCAACATACTTGAAAACATATAATCTCTATGTTTTTCAATAAAACATAGCATTGTATAATGTAATATTACTATTTAGCAATATTGAAACTATTAATGCTGGAAGATGAAGGGAAATAAATCTGACTTGTATAAAATCAGCAAATGCTTAGTTGGAAACTCAATCTTTATTTCATAACAAAGCTTATCCTAATCAGTCGCATTGTACTCAGTTTGTATAATAGCTATATTTAATTGTATTGTAAAATATTAACCTTTTTAATAAAGAAAAATTTAATAAGTTTTGTTTCTAATAAAAATTATTTATTATTTTATACTTAAAGCATTTAAAATCTACCTGTTTTATAAATGAGCAAGAAAGTATCGGATTAGGATAGGTTTAGTTTTGAAAAAACTAATAATTTAATTTCTTTGTCCATTTACTTTAATTCCATTAATTTAGTTTTGTTGTCCATTACGTTCGTTGAATCTTAATTCATGGCAAAAAAATGCCAAAACGAAGAAAAATGATGCTATGAACTAAAACGCAACAAGTCTTTTGCAAAGAGGAACTGTATAGAGGAGTATTGAGCTCAAAATATAATTTCCACGGATTCTGCAGCATCTTCGTCTCACAGTTGGAAATCTGACGATTCAACATTGGTCAATATAACTTCACAAACCCCTCCTTGTCACAAAAACCTTGCGTCTTATTTTTCAAATGTCCTTCCTTATTACCATTATTTGTCAGCTTTTAAATCCTTTATATTAAAAAAAAAATATTTCACTTATTATTTCTACATAATATCTAGAAATGATCTCAAGATTTCATTGCTTGTTGCTCCTAATATATTTTCTGTGATTTTGTTTCTTATGTTTATTGTGTTTTGTCATTACGTCTATTATTATTACTCGATTGGATAATTATCCAGAGACATAAATTACATAGACAATTTAAATCAGTTTTTAAATACCATATATCAGTAATGTATTTTTTCTGTCTAATTTTTAGCATATTGATGTGTAGTTTTACATATTGCCAATTAAGATTCTTGATAATATTTTATGGCTGGTTTTGTCTATCATGATTTTGTATATTTACTAGTCAATTTTATTTGTAAATTTTTGTATACGCAAATAAGTTTTTCTTACATTAGTGTTACAGCGAGTCTTTCTTCAACCGAAACACTGTCACGAGTAATTGAGTACATAGATATAGTCTCCTTAATCCTCTCCAGTAGGCTTATATATTTAAACGTCACAGGTTACATCCTGAAGTACTCAACAAACTTGTAAGAATTTTTCCAGATATCTTCGAACAACATTCGGTGCTCCACTTTGTATTCTCTTGCAGCAAATAGTTCAATAACTTGTGACGTTCTTCCAGTTCGTACGCAGTGTAACCACTATGTTCTGACGAACAGTTCTAACATATTTGTAGTACCACAAGTTCGACAGAACAATCACGCAGTGTAACCGTAGCCTTAGAACCCAAGACCTTATTGTAAAGCTTCTACTAAACACACTCCAGCACCTACGTCGAGACTACTCCAACCAGGAAATAATTTCGCTTTTCCAGAACAATTCGCTTCCAGATGTAATAGAATAACAAGGTGACTGGATGTAAAAAAATGGTTTAAAAAGTAATTTTAAAGAAAGTTCCTTGATTTCATTGGTGGCTACTGGATTCTCCACCTCTAGAAGATAAGGATATCCGTTGACCGAAAAAAAGCATTTAGATAAATACTTGTCAGAGTTTTATGTTGATTTTTTTTTACTTTGTGTGTCTGTGTGTTTGTGAGTGTGTATATGTGTGTGTGTGGTGTGTAAAATTACTAAAATGTAAACACACACATACACACACACACGCGCGCGCGAGCACGCGTGCTCACGGACGCGCATATAATATTTAAGTGATCAGTTCATCGCCATACCTTTTTCCTAAAACATACATTTTAGTGAAGGAAATTTCATCTCAGTCATATTATGTACATTTTATTTTAATCGAAGTATTGGTTTGTATTTCAATATTTAAAACTCTCTCTTAAATGTCGAATCTAAATATCATTTCGACTAATCCTTGTTCCCAAAGCCGTTTCCTGTACTTTTAATTACTATTTTATGATATCAGAGAAAGATGAATCAGTTTTCTGCCTTTTTATTAAACAATATTCACAAAAGGTAAATATTTTTATAAAGCCTGTTTACAGTAAGTTTTTATAAAACCCATGCTACCGTTGGATATAAAATATACTTTCAGTAATTTATTTCCGAAAATGATTTATTTTGGTCTAATAAAAGAAAATTATAATTAAAATATAACAATCTAGTAGTGTTAAAAGTTTTACCTGAGATGTAATTTGTTTATATTGTTGCAGAAGTCTTCTACTCTTATTTACTCTATTGGCAACTCTCACGGTACAATCTCTAGTGCTTAAGGCTGTTCTCTCTCTCTCTCGATTGTTAACAGCAGTAGAAGTTCTTTAGCTTTTAGTAACTAAAACATTACTTCTAAAGATTTATCTACAATTTTTCTAATTTAAGTAATTGTATTGTTACAACAGAAATTTCTGTATTGTTAGTACACAAAATGTAAATAATTTCTATTGATATCGTCAAAATTATAAAATATTCTCATAGTTTATGACACGGTTTTATTAACTTCATACATGGTGTTTCTGTTAACTTTGGTTCACATAGTGACAATGTAAGGTTACTTGGAAACCTAATAATACATATATCCTTTCTTAAGATTTTTTATATACTATTATAATACGATCTTAAGACTATTGTCTTCAAATTGTACCATTCCTAATAGATCAATATAAATGCATAAATATTCTATAAATTATCTCTCTATATTTAAACAACTTATCCAATATCATAATAAAGCAAAATACAATTTTATGAAATGTCTTCTCTATGAACAAAGAGTTTACTTCACTACAGATTAATCAACGTTTCTAAAGGTTTTGATTTTTTTTCTGAGCAGTGCCGTATTTCGTTTTATATTTAAAAAAGTTTAAAATCTGTAGGCATACATCTTTGAACAATTTAGTCTAGACTAGTTACGGTTAAAATAAAATATAAATGTTTTCATTATTTTTAATAAAAATCTGTTGAATATAAACATTAATATTTCTCAAATATGCATCAAGCCTGTGTATCTACCGCAGAAAATACAAATATATAAATAGAGTAGGCCTAGTTTTTAAACCATTTGTAGTTGTCCTTCTATAGAGTTGCCAATTCTATAGAATTCTGTTGTTAAATTGAATAAAATGTTTACGTTTGTGTCAAAATAAACGAGTTAACAGATATTCTTTTCAAAAACCACGACCCATTAGAGGGACGGTGTATGCACCAATTTGAGGGCTGAGGCCTGAAGGCCCTTGAGTTTGTTTATGCTTTCAGAGCAGCTGCTTGAGAGCGCGTTGATTTTAATTGATTAACTCAATTTGTCACTTCAGAAGATTCTAATTTATTTGGTGCTTATATTAATGAGTCTAATGAAAGGAAGTGAAAAGGCTCTATTGAACACCGGTCTCCTCAAACCTAAATTGAAAGAGCCCAAACCCAAAGATATATGTCTAGATAACATCTGGAATATGATTAAGAGCTGGGCCCAAAAGATGCCAAACGCTACGTGCTACAGTTATAGAAAGAATTAACGCCAGACTCTGGTCTGTACTATAATTTTTTTTTATATATTTCCGGCAATGAATGAACTAGATTTGTGGAGCTGTGGATGGATATATGTATATATATTTACATGTGTCATATATCATTCAGTTTCAAGATGAGAATTCGGGTATATTGTATATACAGAAAAATGTTTGAATTGAAAATCCAAACCTTTACGTCTTTCGAATGAGAACAACTGTACGCTGCTACTTCGGTGAGAGAAAAGAAGGGTTTATTGGCTGTGGTCATAAAATTTGTACAGTAGATATATTTCAAGTTTACCTTGTATTATTCTCTTCAGATAACTTGTCTGCTTTGACAAACAAAATATTTTAAAAAATATGCTCATTTGCATCTTTTTTTATCGTGCATTATCTTACTTATTTGAAAAAATCTTAGTTGTCCATATTGTAAACATTTTCTAAGCAATATTTTATTAAATTATGCCTCAAACCTGACGTTTTGTATTTCTGATATGAAATTGTTTTTAGATTATACACACAGTATTACGAAACTGCAAAAAACAATTATTTTAAATTAAATTTATTATAAAATATTTTACGAACGAAAAACCTCTTTATCCAAGGGTTTAGACGAATGGATGTAATAGATGTAAAATTAAAACCAGTAATGAATTTAACAAAACGTTTAATATTTGTTGACTCCATTACGAGAACGGAATAAATTGAATACAACGGATGAAAGTTTTGTAACAGTAAAGATTCTTCTATAAAAAAATACCAATAATCCGACAGATTCATCACGTGGATAAATGTCTGGTTGTAAATGTGAAAAGAAGATCGTCATGTAAGATTATATTAAACTTTTCTGGAGCTCTTGGCCGACACGAGTTTATTCACGGTTAATAAATAACCACTGAGGTACAATAGAGGAGGGTAATATGTATGCCAGGTTATTAACATGAACGCTGCTGCAGACAAATTCTTCAACATTTATTTTACTGAATGCCGTATTTGTTGAATGGATTGCACAAATAGCTTTACTTTGGAGAAAGAAATGTTTTTAACGTTTTACATATTTTTTGCGAGTAAGAAGTTTGGAGGATATTTTGAAATATAGGCAAAGTGAGTTAAGGTTTGGAAATGAGAAGAGGTCAAGGATTTTTAGCCAAGGAGTATGAGCAATGTAATTGACTATGTGCAAGATAACTGTTTGTTGTGTAGGGATTATCTTATTTATTACACTTCTAACCTTATTTATTACATTTAAAACTAATTTTAAAATAGAAATTTCACTGTCCATCCAATCAAGTTCAAATACATTTTTTTAAACCTATAGTGAATGACAATTGATATTAATGCAGATTTCTTTCAAATATTGGTCCTATATTTAAATAATACAAATTTCGGTCGCCTAGGTCGGATTTGAACTGAGTATCTTAATGTTCGAAGTCTAGCGCTTTGGCACAGAGCCAATTTTCCCACAGCTAGAAATAAACCTCTGAAAGATCCATATGAAAAACCTCCATTGTACAACTTTTAATTATTGCCATGATTACCGTACAATATCATAAATATGGCTCTAAAATTAACAATGAATGAAAACAATAAAATAAACAAACAAACTGGTTTAACAATATCGAACTTTGCTTCACAAACGGACAATACGAAAGGAAAACAAAAAGAAAGTATAGCACAATGTAAACGACGATAAAAAGTATAAATAGTAAACAACATAACGGTTCAACCCAAATATAGTATGTAGAGGAAAATATATAATAGGAAATTCCCTCTCCATTTTGTCACTTAATATTGTTATCCTAACACATGTACTGTATATACATATTTTTACTCATTGTAATTATAAATTAAAAAGAAACTAACATATATTTTTGTCATTTAAGTAGGAATTAATTTGAAAGATTTTTAAATTATTGTTTATATTTTTTACAAATAAATTAACACAAATAATCATTTATTATTGTTTAAATTATTTAATTATTTGTTCTAACAATTTAACATCACGTTAAATAGAATATTGACAATTGTTTCCTGTACACATAAACCATCACCTGTAATAATAAAACCATATTAGATACGTAAAATAAATAGACTTGTAGCACAAACAATACATTTATGTGATGTTTGGTCCCGACGAGGCAGAAATAAGAAATAACATCCTTGTTATCTTATTACAAATAATGTTTTTCATTCAGGCTTACGAGGGCTATTCTCCTATAGCGCTGTTATTGTAAACAAGATTCTGGAACCTGTTGAATCAAAATTCGTAATGAGGTTTTCATATCTATTCCTATGATTTCCCTTGTAGATTAGATTTAGAAAGCCTATTATGGAGCTATTTCTTACAAATAGCGATTTATTTGTTCGACGCTACTATATTTTTCTGTTTCTTGAGTATTTTCTCTACTCCTCCGGTTTCACTATGTTAGGAGGAAATGTAAAGTATGTATTCAGATGTTATATAGAGAAGCACAATATTCATTTCATAGCTAAAGGTTTTAGCAGACGCGTATTTCACAGCGAATCTCCATAATCAAGTTGACGTCATCACTTTACAAGCTGAGTAAAGGAATAAACTTAAACCTATTACAGCCGTGAAAATTTGAAATCAATTCCGCGCAAAACACGTAAAACATTGGCTGGGAGACGTCGTCGTAACAATCTATGGTTTCACGGGGTTTTACGTTTAAATTTCAAGGTCGTTACGTTTAGGTTCAACGTGAATCGATATTTACTTTTAATCTAAACATAGGTTCTGACAAATTAAAAATGACAAATATACTAGTCTGATAAGATGTGATAAATTCGTAGACCTAAATACTAGGGATATAAAAAAAATAAGTTTCTCACGTGTGTGTCACCAAGCGTGAATGACGGAGCATCTTTCTGAGATTTATTCCCATAAACAAATTTATTCAATAAAAACTAATTAAATCCAATATAAATTAATTTATACTCTGAAATATTTTTGAAATAATTTTAGATTTTCAATAGGAAATTACGGTTTTATTTTGAAAGTTACAATGATTTTAATCACGTCTCTTACCATGACGAGGCGTTATTAATAGATACAAAGACGTGTACCTACGTAAAGACTCCATAAACATATTCCAAGGTTATAAATGCATACTACAAGCAGTATGTGCTTTACTGAACAATAAAATTGTTTTTTTTCTATTATAATTCAATTCTATTTTATTCTAACTTATAACCTAAAAACAATATATATAAATCTTGGATCTAACAAATCACTACATTTCCATAAAATAAATGAACGCCGTATAGTCAGACTGAACCATCCACGCTATGATCTTAGATAAGTGAAAAAGATTGGTGAAATGAATTTTTATTAGGCAGAGTGTATAGACCCCTAGATCCCTATATATATATATATATATATATATATATATATATATATATATATGATGAATAGTTACTATTTGGAGTACATCCGTTCATTCTGCAGTCCATAAATTCGCAGTTCCGACGTTTCGCTAGAATCTCATCCAGCATTGACGAGGTGAACCTAACAACAGTAGAAGAGCTCGCTCGTCAATGCTGGATAAGATTCTAGCGAAACGTCGGAACTGCGAATTTATGAACTGAAATGAACGGATGTACTAAAGATAGTAACTATTCATCATATTTTTCCATCCGTGAAGGAATACGTATCAGCATATATATACATTTGGTGTACGTACTTTACTATATATATTAATTGTACGTACTGTATTATATACATATAGGCCTATGTATAAACGTGCACAAACGCGCTCGTGTGTGTGTGTATATAAGAATAAAATGATATATATTTTTTTTCTTGAATTTTGATGTTATAATCTTGAAATATATATATATATATATATATATATATATATATATATATATATATATGTATCTACTAAAGTCTACATGAATGTATACTTTTATTTTCACTCCACCTTTTGACTTGGATTGGTTTATCGCACAGTAGAAGGTTGTGAAGGGAGTGTTTGTCAGTAGAAGCTTTGCTGAGGCATAGTGGTCTCTTAGTGTGATTGCAACGTATTAACGACATACACTTGTGTAGAATGTGGTTCGATATTAAGTCACAATGGAATTTCCATTTGTAACAATTCATCCCGCATTCGGCTTTATCCCATTCCTGCTGACCAAGATAACAATTACAATAGTGCTGTAGTCAACAAATTAACATCGCCTTACACAAAACCCAAAATTTATAGGTAAAAAAATTGTTAAATGGCGCCTTATAATGGCAATAATTCTTTATTATGATTCTTATATTATATTATGATATACTCAGCACCTCTATAATGCCTTACTGACTCATTATCTCTTTATAGTAATAACTTTCTATGTACTTATTTTATCCAAAAAAAAAACTGTTTGAAAAAATATTTCTAATCTTTAGATAACTTTTATCACATTCATAGTTATATCCGTAACTGTACTGACACTTGAAGTTGTATTTATTTGATTTAATTTATTTTAATATATATCTACTTGACCTTGAACTCACGCTTTATATTATTTTACATTTATTTTAATTTATAACTTTTTACGTCGTTTAAGTAACAACTCCTGTCATCTATACGATACAAACCTCATAAACATTTACCCTGGAGTGGTTTTTTTATTACCACAAAAATTGTATTTTATACTTCAAATTTTTGTTTTAATGTAAAACTTTTACTCAAAAACGTTTTCAGTTTCGCTTTAATATATGTTTACAGCGTTAAAACGATTGTAAAGAATATTGAACCAAGTACAAGAGTTGACTTTCAAATATTTATAAAATACCTGAAAGGAAAATAATTGACACTCTAGATGTAAATAAAGAAAATATACTCGATACATTCAGAAATATATGTTCTGCATCCCTTAATCCTCTGATGTAAAGAACATGACAAACGCCACTATAAATGCTTAGGTCTACTGGTGTCTTGTTGAGTTCATACGAGTTGTTTCTATGTATTTGGAAATAACGATAATTCCCTTCTAAATCAAATTAATTATTTCAGAACGAAACTGTTGCTTTTTTTGAAAATATTGATGTAGGTATCAATGTTATCGTGTTTATAGTTTTGGATATGCAACATTCGTACATTTCTGTCTCAATATATGTGTAAGACATATAATCTCATATGTAATCGTATAGTAAGATCTTATACAATATAAGATTATGGGGTTAACCGAGATATGTTTAATGTAAGTATCTTAAAAACCTTTCGGAAAGGAAAGTGTAATCTTCATTTACTATTTCAACATACACTGCGCTTCTCTAGGTTTCTAGGTAATTGTAGTAAAAGAACGAAATCAACAGTTTTAGAAATAGACACGTTATTAAACACTAAATTAAACACTCAATAAAGTAACTTCAATCAAAACTAACAAAATTCTATAATTTCCGAACTATTCTTAGATGCTCCATAAGTTATTAAATTATTATTTATTAAGATTTTTTATAACAAATGTCAACAACTTGTTGCTGAATAGCTTGAAGCAATCGCTTTATTTTGACTGTGATTCAATAAACACGCCAAGAGGAACGGAGTAAGGAAAGAAGCCGACCTCAATTCTTTGAAGTTAGCTTCAATTATAATAAAATAACATTATATACTTTAAAAACTTCCTGGAGCATTTAATCTACCAACCCTCATCACACCCTTATAGTGAAGCAGATTAATAAAATTACCCCAACACTCCTATGAAGTTCTATTACTTAAAGTTAAATGAGATTATGAGCAATAATTAAACCCAGTACGAGCTATACTACTAGAGGTTTGGATTTGTCGAAAGTTCGGAACTTCTATCATGGAATGTTTAATGGAAATTTAATTCCATAAACACCCCCAATACGTTCATTTCGTTACTGTAATATACCCATCTTTGTGATATACTAGATCCACCCAAGCATATAAATATTTGTATCCAAATTGTGAACATGAAAAACAAAAGTAATATGACAACTACAAATGGCAAATATATGTTAGTAATTTATAACCATAATCAGTATTTAACTAAGATTATTCAAAACAATAATATACATTATTAATGAAACGCAATTTTTTGTTTTACATTTCGTTTGCGTTTAAATTCTATTGTTAATGTTTCTTTTCCCGTTTTTAAAGTAAAATGTTGTCCTTTTCAGTTTGTCTATTTCATTAAATGGGCCACACTATTTAAAGCAGTCGTTAAATTAATTTCATTTAGACTTGGGCGAATTGTTCGTTGGCAATTCAATTTATCAAAAGGTGTTTATGACTCACAAAAATACTTTTCCTGAATATAATGTACGGCCCTAACAAACCACCAACTAATTAGGCTATTTGTAAGTCAACTTCTTAAAATATTTACATTTTTTTAATTTATTTGTTTACGTTTATATTTGTTGTAATCATGTTAAAAAAAGAGAAAGTAAATTTTAATAATTATTTGAAACAAAAACTCTGTTGATTAATCGAGTCAAGAATGACCATTAACTTGGACGACGTTCCTACAAATAATGTGATGTTCCAAGTCATTATTAAATGTATGACGTAAAGAAATAACATCGATACTGATCCGTCCAATACATTTTCCCTGTCAATGTCCACATATTGTTAGGCAATGTCCACATATTGTCAGGGAATGTCCACATATTGTCAGGCAATGTCCATATATTGTCAGGCAATGTCCACATATTGTCAGGCAATGTCCACATATTGTCAGGCAATGTCCACATATTGTCAGGCAATGTCCACATATTGTCAGACAATGTCCACATATTGTCAGGCAATGTCCACATATTGTCAGACAATGTCCACATATTGTCAGACAATGTCCACATATTGTCAGGCAATGTCCACATATTGTCAGACAATGTCCACATATTGTCAGGCAATGTCCACATATTGTCAGGCAATGTCCACATATTGTCAGGCAATGTCCACATATTGTCAGGCAATGTCCACATATTGTCAGGCAATGTCCACATATTGTCAGGCAATGTCCACATATTGTCAGGCAATGTCCACATATTGTCAGACAATGTCCACATATTGTCAGGCACGTTGTTATTCTTTCATTAAGTCGTACGTTTATAATGATCTGAAAACGACAACACATTATTTGTAGAATCGTGGTCTTTAAAAATAATAGAACTAAGAGCAACAGTTTTATATACACGCGTGCGCTTACACAAGTACTCATGCACACACGCATACAACACACACACACACACACACACACACACACACACACACACACACACACACACACACACACACACACACACACACGCACACACACACACACGCACGTATATATATATGTATGACCTTATAAACACACTCACACACACAAACCCACACGCACGTATATATATATATATATATATATATATATATATATATATATATATATATATATATATATATATATATATATATATACCTTATAAACACACACGCGCACAATACACACACACACACACACACACACACACACACACGCACGTATATATATAAATGTGTGGAAGCTTCGATCTAATGCCGAGTTGTATTCCTTATACAAAGACGCAAATGTGGTCCATTTTATTAAAACGCGACGTCTAGAATGGTTGGGTCACATCATAAGAATGCCCACCAATAGAATGCCGAACAAACTTTTACATGGCACTATGATTGGCAAAAGAAGAGTTGGCCGACCAAGAAAACGATGGCTACAGGACCTTGAGGAAGATTTAAGAGTACTCGGCATTACAGCATTGAAACAGAAGGCTAAGGATAGAAGTACATGGCGGAACATTGTTAATGAAGCCAAGGCCCACCTCGGGCTGTAGCGCTACGTAGTAGTAGTAGTAGTAGTAGTAGTATATATATATATATATATATATATATATATATATATATATGACCTTATACACACTTATTCAAGAAACATATCTTTTTTTACAATCGCAGCATAACAAATTGTGCGTTAAGACCTCCTGTATTTTGAAATCATAATTTTAGGAAATATAATGTTTAAAAATAAATTACATAATTCAAGTAATAGTGTTCATGAACTTTTACTATTAAATTAGGAAGATATTTATTTGATTGTTTCAACACTTTAAATAACACAATAATATTCTAGAATACAGTATTTTATTTACAAATAACACCAGTTTATGACCTAAAACTTTGTTGAAAAAATATAATTTTGCATTTTTGTGTTTAATGAAAGCCATATATTAATGAAACAAGTCTAATAATCCTAAACGAAAATCTGTCAATTTCCGTCAGAAACAATTTTTGAAGACATCACTTAACCAAATATTTTAAATGTTATAATAAGTGTTTTATTTACTTTAGATATATTTTTACATATTTTCAGCTATTCTAATTACCAATAAGAAGGAAATGAGCGTTAGTTTGCTGTGATCTTATTACTTTTTAGCCAAAGTTCACTACATCTATTGTTATAGTTCTGATTAATAAAATATTTATCAAAAACTTAATTTTTTAGTAAAATTTTTAAATAAAAACCAGACGTCCTAATTTAATCATTAACTAGATTATAAAATATAAAGAATAATTTATATTTAACCTACATTTCGCTAACCCAATTAACATCCTTAAGAGCGTACAGGTGTAATTAACTAAAATAATAATTTTAGAGGGAGCCAGTTGTCTTTAATCTTAGCTTAGTATACATGAAACCTTCACAGGGTATGCACTACGTTAATAAAATGTTCACTTTGAGTGGATGAATATAAGTAGTTAGGGGTATAATTTACATTACCCTTCAAGCAAAGGTACACTTGACAATGACCCTTAGCTATATATCCACATCGCACCAGGAAATGATCTCTACCCAGATAGCCACTGTGTCCCTTGACAATGGTCCCTAGCCTGATAGCTGCGGCGCACCAATCAATAATAACTTCACAGATAGCCACTGTGCCCTTGTTAATGGTTCCTAGCCTTATAGCCGCGGCGCCTATGACAATGGTTCCTAGCCTGGTAGCTATGGCGACCTTATCAATTATCTCTAGCCAGATAGCAAACGCACCCCGGTCAATTATCCCGACCCTGAAAGAAAACGCGCCCCAGACAATGATCTCTAACCAGATAGACGCGGCAACACTGACAATGATTCCAAGCCTTATAACCGCGGCACCCCTATCAATAACCTCTACCCAGATAACCGGAGAGCCCCTGATCCCTAGCCGGATAGTGAACGCGAAGTGGGCAATGATCCCTAGCCAGAGAGTAAAGGCACCCTTGACAATGATCCCTAGCCAGATAGCCACGGCTCCCTTGTCAATGATCCCTAGCTAGATAGCAAAGGCATCCTTTACAATGATCCCTACTCAGAAAGCAGCGGCGCTGCTGACAAAGATCCCTAGCCAGATAGTCGCGGCGACCTTGATAATGATCCCTTACCAGGTTCCCGCGACACCCTTGACAATGATCCCTAATCGGATAGCCAATGCGCCTCGGGCAATGATCCCTACCCAGATAGCAAAGGCGCCCTTGGTAATGATCCCTAACCAGAAACCACAGCTGCTAGCAAATATCCCTAGCCAGATAGTCGCGGCGACCTTGACAATGATCCCTAACCAGGTTCCCGCGGCACCTTTTACAATGATCCCTAGCCGGATAGCAAATGCGCCGCGGGCAATGATCCCTAGCCAGATAGCAAAGGCGCCCTTGACAATGATCCCTAACCAGGTTCCCGCGACACCTTTTACAATGATCCCTAGCCGGATAGCAAATGCGCCGCGGGCAATGATCCCTAGCCAGATAGCAAAGGCGCCCTTGGCATTGATCCCTAACCAGAAAGCCGCGGCGCTGTGACAAAGATCCCTAGCCAGATAGTCGCGGAGTCCTTGACAATGATCTATAACCAGGTTCCCGCGACACCCTTGACAATGATCCCTGCCAGAAAGACGCGGCACACACATTGGCAACTAATGCACTAAATGACATACCGTTGTTAGCAAAAGGTAAAAGGAATTGTAGTTGTCCGTTTATAAATTGGTGAAATGTATCAACAGTTCTTATCGATAATTACTTTTAAAAAATACCAATTTTATGTTGATTAACGGCAACTCTTAGATGCGGAACTTTTACCTGAATGTAATACGCTGGGCACAGTTGATATCAAATATTTTGTTTAATTAATTTCTAGATGGTTCAAGGTATTCTGTGATGTAATGACTGCAATTAGAAAAAACTTTCAATCACAATCAATATCATTCTATGACCAATTGTTCATATATCATTTAATAATGAAGACTGTCAATCTAACCATAAATAAATAAAACCTCTTGAACCACAAACAATTGTATTTCTGTCCTGATATACATTTCGACTGCAAAATCAATCATCTTCAGAAGAAATTACTACAAAGGCTACCTCCAGACTAGCGAGTTAGTCTTGTAGTCTTGCCCGCCTTATAGTCTTGAAGTGATGCTGATCGTTTAGAAATTGAAGTGTATATCAGGACATAAATAATTTTTTTGTGGCTTAAGAAGTTTTATTTATTTATAGTTAAAATCTTCGCCACAGTTGCTCCAAGTTATTACTGTCAATCTAACCTCAACACAGAATGAGAAAATGCAGTCTTGTAGCCGCTTCTTTTGGAAAACTTGAAACATTCAAAGCGAGTGAGCATAGACGTTCTTCAGGGTAACCTGGGTGAGCACTTCTCTAAGGTAGTGGTTACAGGTAGGGTGACTGAGAAGGAAATTGTTAGCAGAGTAAAGATTAGGAAATTATCCAACTTTGCCTAAGTAATGGCAAAATAATTACACTTGCTTTAACGGTGTACACTTGCTTTAATTACACGTGTATTTAATTCAATATATTTTTGTTCCAGAAAAATATCGAGTATTTAACAGTGTTCATTAAGTCATTGCTGTTTAATACAAAAGCACTGAACAAAAGCACAATTCCTAACTTGACGTAAACAGTTAGTCATTCAGTCAACTATTGTGGACGGATTTATAAAAATAGACTTTCTTTGCATTTATTTAATCCTAATAAAATTTAATTATTTTATTATTGTTGTTTTTATGTTTGATTTTTTATAATATTTTTCATTTTATTTATATTTTAAATTTACTTACATGTATTCACGAGTAGGAGAGAGAACTCATTCCTCATTGCACATTTTTAAAAATTTCTGCCTATTTTCTGAAGATGTGTAAATTTTCTAAAAACACTAAGGCACATGAAAAAATATATTTTACAAAACCTCATTTCATGCCCGTTTTTTGGTTGAATATTTTGTTGCTTAGAAAATTAAATTTTATAAATATTTGATGGTTTACAGTAATTTGGTTGCAGTTCATTCTATTCTCATTACTATACAAGTTAAACACCAATTATCTATTTATTCGATTCCATTTTGTTTGAATAACACCACAGTAGTACGCATTCCTTCCATATTCATGGGTTTAATGCATTTCATAAAGTTGTTTTTTACTTCTTGTCACGAATTGTTTAACCTAAATCTGATAACCCTTTATCTACAATACAAATTAATGTTTCCTTCTAAAATATCAAATTCTTGCCTGCCTCAAATATCAAATAAACTTTTCCTGTAAATACAATTTCCTTCTATTCTAAAATGTGGATAAAAATTAAACCCCACAAGTAAACTGTTTCATGTGTTTTACCTTTTCCATAAATTGGTCCATCAAGGTATTGAGGTATATTTTAAATATGTTTGGCCAGTTTTCTCCGTCTCAAGAACTTCTAAACCCCTAAACTCTTTTAGTTTAGTATCCCTGTTGATAAGTCTGTAATGGAATATGTCCATCCTGCAAAAGGATTGCCTTCTAGAATTCACCGAAGACAAGTAGGTCTATCAACTTTTGCCAACTATTTCATGCTTTCAGCTCCATTGTTAGTTTTACCACAACCTCATACAACTCGGTGGTTATTATATTTTCCTAAAGCCAACGAAGTTTGTCTCCAACATCTTTCCAACATCTTTCTTAAAGGCACCTATGTACATGCTCATGAAATACGCCCATCCTCATGATTGTTGACTATTTTCCTCCACCTTCAGGTTGAGCTATTGTAGTAGAAACACTTTAAAAATTTTCTTCTTTTTCCTTTTTGAAGTTTAAAGACCGACTTATAACTTTTCTTGAGTCTTTACGTACAAGCGACGCGACATATTGGACATCTTTTTCCTGTGCAACCAAATTGAGCCGCTACATCTTTCTTTTCCTTGAACTCCCTCTAGTATTTTCCAGCACCTCGACCAGAAGAATCGACCAAAATGCAGTCTACTCTCTGTGATTGGAAAGCACAGATTAACCGTAGGAGGTAGATGTATAATGTGTGAAATAGTTCTTATTTTGTAATTTGTGTCAGAGATTTCAAATATGATGGTCGTCAAAATGTTGAGGAAAAAGCAAAAAACAATCAACAAATGTACAGTAAAAGATCTACAGGCTTCAAATAATACATAAAATTTGGGTTTTAAAGTTCAACAGTTGATAAAAAGAGTCCGAAAATAGAGAATTCAAACATTATTAGAAAAGAAATATTTATACTACAACATTATTTTATTCATAAATAGTAAAATCCTGAAATTCATAATTCTCTGAACAGTACTGTATTTTTTTAAAATTTTATTGTTTTTATATTAGGGCGTAAACGTAAAAGTTAACTAATTAATATAAAATCATAATTAATTTTGGCTGAAACTTAGGAGAATATTGTATTTTTTTCTTGTCATCAATTCTATATTGTTTGACGATAATTATTACGGCATTAAACATTCTGTTGGGCCTCTGATAATGATCAGTTATTTGTTTGCTCAGTTATAAGTTTTTCGTACACGATTTAAAATTAATAAGGATATTACTTCTGGTATTGTGTTTAAAAAATAAAGTTCAGTTAAAATAGTTCTAAATCAACATTTGTTATTAATTTGTAAAATAGTTTTTCCTTAACGTATTGTAAATACTCATGTTTTTTAAATAAAGTATTTTATTATTAAATAATTTTAATAATTCATTTAGACTATAGATTTGCTTTCAATATTAAGTTCTATTCTCAGTAAACTTAGAAATAGATCAAAGTGTTTTCGATGTAGAGGTATGGATATTATAGCTGTTTCAAACATAAATATTACTTACTTATTTGTGCTTATTAATATAGGCCTACGTTAAAGCATGAATTTTTGTAATTATTTCGATTATCAGAAAGCTACAGCTTTTACTTTTAAAATATTTATCACTAGAGCTACAAATGGCATTAAAGGAGCAAAATCGTGCATTTATTGTGTAATATAGTGCATTTGTATTTGTTACAAGTTTTGTCTAAACTTAACTTAATGTTTTATAAATGATTTACAATAATACATTTTATGACATAAAACATTTAAAGCCAATCTCAAAATTAATAATAGTGTTAAAGTTATTCTTAATTTTTCTGAAATTTATTTGTAATATTTAAAAAGTTCTACGGGAAGGAAGTTAAATTTTATTTTCTTTCTATTTTTCCTAATTTGACAGTAAGTTAACTGAAATTTAATTTGCTGTAAGTTAACTGCAAAATAAAGACCGTAAACAAAGAAAGTTTTCTAAAGTTCGTTGGAGTGTAAAGAAAAGTCTCCCCAAGCAGTAAGTTCTGCTTAGTGGCTGTATCACTCGGACTTGCTTAATTCCTTTCTTTCTATGAAACTTTTCTCCTTTCCTTTTTGTCATTTTTGTCCACGGTTAATTGTGTAGTGGAAGAGGACATGGAGTTAATGCTCATTTAAGGCACACAATAACAAAGCTGTGGTCCAAATCCACTCAATTATAATTAAATAAGTATCCTGCTATTTATTCCTGAATTAAAAGTTAAGCATAAAGAATATTTTGAATGTAATTGTGGTGATGTTGGTGTTTTTATTATTCAGTTTGAACTTTATGTTTATGAACTATAAGGCACCTTTATCAGAAAACCCTACCCTACATTAAACTACATCATTATTAAAAATAGCAAAACCTTTTGTTCAAAACATATAATTTATCTGGATTGTTAATAAAAAAAAATTATGTTTGTACAAAATTTGTGGATAGTGTATAGACAAAAGAAGTATTATTTGATGTTGTGTAGATAAATATTTTAATTTGAAAATACACCCCATTTTAGTCCTTCTCTTAGATCATCTCTATTTGTGAAGTAGATAAATTAATTTCTGTAACAGTAGATTATTGTTTAAGATGAAACTACTAATTAGACGAGGTAGGTGGCATTAAAGAAAGCCCTGAAAATCCATTAATTTACAGAAAACATTACCTCAGGGAAATAAAAAGTCTTGAAAATCATCCAAATATAATGAAGGAACTCGTAGAAAATATTTTGATATCTTACCATATAAATATGTAAAATAAAAGAATATATTTTAGAAGGTATATCAGACAATGCGATGCACAAGGCATACTAAATTGTAAAGCCAGTGTTTGTTAAGCTTATTATATCACTAGAATAGGAAAAAAATTAGGTTTTTTTAATCAAAAAAAAGTATTATAATAGTTTCGTCAACAAAATTTATTTAGAAATGGTCATCTGAAAAACTCATCAGACGTGGTAAACAGCGTTGCAGGATGTATTAAATTTCCGCACCCGCGAGTCTTAATTAAACTAAAAAGGTATTTTTAACTTTGATTGATTTGAGGAGGTTTGTGTTTACACATGATAAAGATTCGTTAGACAAATTTATTTTAATTCTTGTTTGCTTACGCCATTCATTTCTCTGTTAAAGTGATACTAATCTAAGTTCAAGATTTTAAATAATTTCATTTTAAAAACAAGTATTATTGAAGAAAAAATAAATCAACTTATGCAATTAAATCAATTAGGTAAAAAAAAAATATTAACTTTTTATTAAATAATTACCATTAATAATACATATATATATATATATACTCAGTTTATATCCGACTTTAGACCCCCAAATTCTTATTATATATTTATTAAATAAATATTTGAAAAAACTATGTTTCATCAATTGTCATCCACTACAGGTTTAAGAAATATAGCCTATTTTGGCGTGATTGAATTAATAAAAATGTATTTTAGTATTGAAAATCTGTACAAGTTATATATAAAGAGAGTGTGAGCTAATAGAAGGAATTGAAAAATCACCGCATTACGTTTAAACTACTCAGAATATTATTATTTCAGGACGTCGTCAATAAGTGGTTTTGCACAGAAATTAATGATTCGAGAGGAGAACTTCAGACCGTAATATTGCTCTAATCTACTTTATATGAGAAATGTTTACTCACCCTAAAACTGATATGACTGAGCACTTCATGTATGTTATTTAGTTAAAATTCATTTACTTTTTTCAAAAATCGTTTTAAGGTCAATATAGAAGGAACGACCGCACAGATTTAGCTTTGTCACAATCTATGATTTCCTGCAATAGCACTCGTTCCACGTCCCTTATTCTTCGTACGACTTTCATATCTAAAATCGTACCATATTACCAGCAGGGCGAAAAAATTCTGCTGAAATATAAACCAATAAGCTTTGCAGATATAATGGGTTTACTGATATAATTACAACAGTAAATAATGAGAGTAGTAGATTTAATTGAAAACAAAATCATGAGTAAACAAAAGTGTAAAGATTAAAATTAAAAAATACTGATACCGTTTTTTAGAATATTTGAAACTTCCTTATCTATGAGTATGATCCATAGATCAAACTCTTGTGACTAAAAGTAATTCATTCTTCCGATATTTCCATTTCTTGTTTAATATTCTGTGACAATTACAACTTTCCGCATTTGTAATTCTTAATCTGTTGGTAAAGAGTTGCTTCGTTCTACAACTTTTTATATGAGAAAAAGTATTGTGCTACAACAATGGTTGCGATTCAACGCCACTATTTCCAAGAAGTTTTCTTCAAGATTATTTGAGAATTGTATAACTATATTAATCAAATTAATAAAATCCTCTTCCTTATATAACCTAAAGAAACATCGACTGGAAAGTTGTGTAACTCTACAAGTATAGGTTAAGTAATGGAAATGTAATTATTTTTATTGTACAATTCTATGCCCTAACAAGTAGGTTATTAGGAAGAAACGTGTCAATTTTCTTATCTAAAAAGGTAAAAGCATTTTAGTGAGGTTTTAAAATATTTAGTTTTTCATAAAGGTAGGAATTCTTAGTTTATAAACGTTTTTAATTTTTACTGGGCTTTTAAAAACAACCCCACTAAAAATCTGTATAAGTATACAGTTTAATTCAAAGACGTTTTTAGAAGTTTCAATATATGCTCCATGCTCTTATTCCCGTAACACCATTCAATTCTTCGCCCACGGGCTATTTAGTAAAACGAAATCTCTGGTTCAGATTAATTTTATTCATATATTGTTTTAACGATTGTATACCTATATTGAGTTTTTTCTTTTTAAAAAAAAAATATGCTCCCATAGACCTGGATATTTACATTTTCAAGAAACAATCTTTGGCCTTACAGTTTTGTTTCTAAGTGTAAAATTATATCTACAGTTCAGATATTTTTGACGAATCCTCAATGCATTTATTATGTGACTTTGTCGCTCCATACGTTTTGAGGAATCACAATAACGTCCATTTAAGTTTTGACACAACTTTTTGTAACAGATAAATATATATATTTCAGAAATTGTTTTCTTACCATTACTAGATATGCATCAATTTACTGTTGCGACGTTGAAGTATTGTGTATTGTGTAACGAATCGACGCCCGCAACGCTTTTGCCAAGCGCCACCGCCAGCCCTTCCTTCAGCTGCTAGGTAAAGACTTTGTCTACGGCCAGGATCCTGTGCAATGCTCGCCAAAATCTGCCAGAGAACCAGTCACTGGACTTTATTTAAAAACCTAACTCGCTGAGATTAACTCTTTGGGTATCCATTCCCGGGAAATTAGTTCATTTAAATTCATATTATGGCTATCTGACTATTTTAGTTTAGGTTCGTGTAAGACATTTGTTTAGATAATTATAATCACTGTTTTGTTGCAAGTTAGTAAAAATACTTCGGTTTTTATTCATTTTAAATTTAAGCTACGTTACAGCACTGTTTGTAAACATTTTTATATCTTTTAAATTCTACTTAATCATCTAACATTTCTTTAACGTTCTGCATAAACCTGTTGCATAACCTCTGACTATAGTATACAAAAAAAGTCTTATATCACTTTCTTCTTATTTACTTCTTTTTCGAAAATTTAGGATATTTCATATTTACTTTAAGATCAAAATTTATCATTTGTAAGTTAATAATTTGAATTCTCAAAATTTATTTTAAAATTGTTTCTTCAATTCAAACTTCTAGTTAAATCACAAATTTTTACTTTAATGTTCTCTATAAGATTTTAATTTATTTTCCAAACTTCATTTCAACCTATTCATTTAATCGATCTCTTCATTTGACTTTGGTATCTCAAACTAACTATAAAATACAACTGCCTTTTACAAAACAAAATTATATTCTTTCAATTTAAACTTTGTAACTTCTTTTGTCATCAAACAAGTTCTATATCACCTTTTTATAACTTCATTCTTTCTTTCAATCCTTTCTTTGTTATTATTCAAAACTCAGGATTTAATACTTAGTGGTTTCTTCAATCTAAAACTTCTAATTTAATTTGCAAAAATTCTACTTTAGTTTTCTGCAGAAGATTTGATTTTGTTTTCCAAGACTTCGTTTTAAGTTTTATTTACAAAACCCTTTCATTGTACTTTGGTACCTTAAACCAAATGTAAAAATCAACAGATTTTTGAAAAACCCAAATTCTCTCTAAGAAACATTTTGAAATATTTTATATTTTCCTTAATATTCTACAACAATAAATAAAACCTCACACAAGAACAATTTAAATTTCTCACAGTCTTTATCTCTAACATAGATTATCTCTATCCTTGAAATTTATTTAAACATTTTTTATGACCTAAATTTACTTCATCGGATCCACATATTCTTTTTTCCAAAATTTGCTTTCTTATTTTAAATCGTTCTGTCAAAACTCAACATAATTTACTTTGCAATTTTTGTAATGAAAAATTCAGTGACATTTTCGTAATGGTTTTTCTATTTTAAAATCTTTATAAAATTCCTAAAAATTTAGAAAACTAATTGTTTTCTTTCATATATCCGTTCTCCCGGGACAACCTCTACTCGAAACAAGTTACGTTACAAAACAGCCATATTTCATGGCTTCAACAAAGTGATAATAAATTCGAACTTATTTGACCAACAAATTTGAAATTTTTTTTCTACTAATTATTTATTTGCATTTAACTACATTAACTTTTTATTTATTTATTTTATGTTCAAAACTGTCTTTTACATTAATTTTAACTTTCAAAAATTTAATTCCAAACATTTTGATTTGTACCTTTACAATCTACAATGGGAGGGCTCGTCATTTTAGTTTTTAGGTAGCTACCACCGGCTAACACTATCCCCTCCACTTTGTTTCTGAAACAAAACCACTCCTAAACGCATTTTCAACTTGTACAAAATTTATTTAAATTTAAACTTTAAAATTTTAAAAAGTTTCTAATTTTAGAAAAGGAGAATAGAGCAGAAAAGTAGAGTAGAATTTTTGCAAATTAAATTAGAAGTTTTAAATTGAAGAAACCACTAAGTAATAAATTCTGAGTTTTGAATAATAAAAAGAGAGGATTAATTTTGACTTTAAATTAAATTTAAAATTTTAGTACATTTTAGAAAAGAATGAAGTTAAAAAAAGGTGATATTGAACTTGTTTGATGACAGAAGATGTTACAAAGTTTAAATTGAAAGAATATAATTTTGTTTTGTAAAAGGCTGTTGTATTTTATAGTTGGTTTGAGATACCAAAGTCAAATGAAAAGATCAATTAAATCAATAAGTTGAAATGAAGTTTGGAAAATAAATTAAAATCTTATAGAGAACATTAAAGTAAAATTTTTCGATTTAACTAGAAGTTTGAATTGAAGAAACAATTTTAAAATAAATTTTGAGAATTCAAATTATTAACTTACAAATGATAAATTTTGATCTTAAAGTAAATATGAAATATCCTAAATTTTTGAAAAAGAAGTAAATAAGAAGAAGGTGATATAAGAATTTTTTGTATACTAAACAAAAGTTTCCCATAAACTAAAAATAAAATTTTTAATTTATTCGAGAGAGAGAGAGAGAGAGAGAGAGAGAGAGAGAGAGAGAGAGAGAGAGAGAGAAGCTAAAATCTGACCTTTCTGGAGTTAAGTACTTCCTGGTCTGTCGTTGTCTGGATGTCATCTCTACTCAATTTTGTGACTGGCCATCTTGGATGTTGGACACGTCCAAAACTGGCGTCACCTCTGCTCCATTGTTCCTATAATGCCGCCTGACCAAAACAAACCATACGCTTTTTCGCGCAAAATTATAAATATTTATTTATATTTTTAATTTAAACTCCTGGATCTTGCCTTTTAATACTCCTTTTAACACGGTCTCTAAACTTTTCGAAATTAATTTTACTCCCGGTTTAGATCTACTCTTTGTTTTACATTACATTGGTCAAAATTAAATTCTATACGTGAATTTAGTTACTTTTAACTCTAAATTGTTTCAGCACTTCAATTTTAGCCTCTGTTCATTTTCATATTAGCACGGACTCAAACTGTTTTTCTGCAACAACGTTTTCTCGAGGACGCTACAACATTGTTGTTAAACGATGAAAACTTCTTTTGCAGAGTTTCCTCCCCAAAAAGGGTTTTTAAACAAACGGCGCTACATTTCAGTGATATCACTCTCGTTCTCAGCCCTGGATATTTTCGATTAACTTATCGGTTTGAAACACTGTAAGAGTTGAACAAAACGGAGCGCACTCGCACACGATCGCTCTCTTCGAAGTCCTAAGTAACGCTAACAAAAGTTCGGAAGTTCTCAGGCGTTGTCAACCCATCCCGGCTGCTTTAGACCAATAACATGTCTCCAAATCGTGGTGTGACCGGACGCTTTATCTAGCTTACGTCCGGCTTGCGATTTTCATGATCTTTCCGCCTCTTGTCGAAATATCCACAAATTTCTTAATTTTCATTTAACTCCCTCGAGAGGCTCCGTATCTGGTTTCCCTTTTCTT
The DNA here is from genome assembly GCA_036971475.1 of Prosapia bicincta. NCBI lineage: Eukaryota > Metazoa > Arthropoda > Insecta > Hemiptera > Cercopidae > Prosapia > Prosapia bicincta. The sequence goes on from JBAIZL010000004.1 coordinate 12,142,030, forward strand.
CACTTTTTTGTCGTTCTTCATTTTGCGTCCCCTCAAATGGTCTCTAGGTGGATTATATCCTTTTCCACCCCTTTCAAATATGTAAAAATCCAATTATCCCGAAAATGGCTTTATTTCTATTCCTTTAACTAGTTAAAATATTATTACATTATGCCTAATATATTTTTATTTTTTTCTTGGCTTCGCTATTTTGACCGCAAAACTGTTTAAAATATATGAAATCTACAATTGCACTTGCAACGGTAAAATGTGACATTTTAGCCCGTTGCAGTATGTGGACTTGCAAGTATCCAATCTGTACTTAATTACGTATTGCAACTTATTTATGTTATATATGAAATACTTCAGGTTGTTTTTTGTTAATACTTTTGCACAATTTTTAACACGCATGTAAGTTATAACACAAACGTACCGTAAAATTTTAAGTTCGTAGAATAAATAGCATCTGTTGTGCGTGGAATAATCAACCAATCATACACTGTCCTGATCTACAATTAGGGTGTAGATAACTTCATCGAGTCAAACAAAATGGAAGGTACATATTGGGAAAATTTATATATTTTGATTATATATATAAATATATATTTATATATAGATATTTGTTTGTGTGTGTGTGTGTGTGTGTGAGTGTGTGTGTATGTGTATGAATTTGGATGCTTGTATGTGTGCGTGGGGGGGAGGGTTCATGTGTGTGTGTGTGTGAATTCGTGTGTATATAGGGCCTATAAGAAATAAGTGTATAACGTTTTAGGAGAAAATGTTCTGGGGTTTTTAAGGAGTTTTCAACAGACAATTCTGAAAGAGTGTTTTTAAGACAATTCTAAAGTTGTTAGATCAAAAAACAACAACTTCTTTTTTGGATGAAAGTTTGTCTGGACAATGTTAACAAATATTTATTTCATTCAAAGGAAAGCTTTCCGAATCAGTGAGCAGAATTCATTCTCTTCGTGTTTACAGCAAGCTTTGATTCTTTAACAATAAATGTGATATCTTTACTTTACTATAAAACACATCTGAAAATATTTTCGACGATTACAAACATTTCAAAAAAGAATTTCACTAGAAATGTCTAGTTGTCTGTTTTCTCTCTAGCTGCAAAACTGTCTCTAAAATTCATCGATTTTTAAAATAAAAAAAAGTTGAAGTAGAAACTAGTTAAATATTTTTGATCAATTGAGAAGTGTTAATTGGGTAAATTTATTGAGTAAAAACGCTCAATTGATATACATTTACTGTAAAAACTAGTTGTACATAATTAAAGTATAAATAATTTATCTTAAAAATTATAATGCATTGAGATTCTGTCAGATATAATACGTTGCTCAATGGGTCTCATTGTAGAAGGAATCACTCCTGATTAGGATTTATTATTCCTATCTAGTGTGCGCATGCGCAACTGTTCTGTGATGAGACTATCTGGTAACACAAGTAATTTAGAGCAATTAGTTTCCAGCTAATATCAAGGTACTACAGGCACTGCATATATTTGTCGCTTCTACATTTCTGCAAATACCCAATAATATTAACAACTTCAAATCAGGAATATCTAAAACTGTGTATAGTAGCCTCGAATACAATTTCTCATTGACTTTAAACAGCAGTCATATAACTATATAGAGATAATTACGGAAATTCCATGGCCAAAAATGAGTTCCTGAGTTAGTTATGAGTTACTTCTGAATAACCCCTCCTTTGAGGAACATTATTTGTAATATACTATCATTTGAGTACAATTATTTAGAGTACATTTTAAAATTATTTAAATAGCAACACTGACTACTACAGCAAAATAAATTGTAATTTGATTAACTATTTTTCTTCTATAACATAAATTTCACTTTAAACGTTTCTTATTGCTCTCATTCAATTATTTCTATACCTTACCATGTGTAATTTTTTGTAACTGTAAAACCCAACCAAACAGATCTGAACTCTTATCAGATAAATGTAGAGAGGAATATGTTGTCTAACGTTTCCAAAACATTTCCTGAAAATATAAAATTTTGTATGTTTGTGCTTAAAATAATATTTTGCATGGTCTAAAGTGCAATGTATTGTTCAGAAATAAACAAAACAGTTTAAAAGAAAATTCTCAGAAATAAATCCGTTTATTACAAAGTAAGCTAGTAACGTTTGGAAATAAAGCCATTCCTGTGGTAAAACCAGGTGAGGCAAAGAGCTTAGTTCCAATTAAGTGAAATATCTGTGCCGTCCTTGTGGAAATCTGAGTTTATGGGTGAAAAATTACTATAAACGTGTCAGTAGCTGTGTTGGATCGCGAGAACCTCCCCCTGGAAGACAAAGTTGTAGTCCTCCAGGCGATGAGAAAATCTGTCTTGGTGTCTCGGTCCACTAAATCCTGCTCCCACTCCTTCCTTCATCTTGGACCCATCGGTGAACCAGATTTCACCATGTCTGGGTCTATACTCCGCCCATGCCTCTCTTGCAGGAATAAGGATTTTGTAGTTTCCTTTTTCCCTTTTAAGAGACAGTGTCTTATCCTGAGGTTCTATCCAGAGCTCCTTCAGTGAATCCCCAAATAGCTGTTTATGAAGTTTGCTACTTGTCTTCCACTGCCCGGTAGAGCTTAGCCGGTATGCAGTTTTCATTGCCTCCATCCTAACTTGAAGACTCAAGGATGGAAAACCTAACATAACCCTCATGGCCGCACATGGTGTGCTTCTCCTTGTAGCTGTTATGCCTCTAAGGAAGAGCCCCTGCGCGCGGTTCAGCATTCTTTTACTTGTTTCTTTCTGTGCCCTGTCCCACCAAACGATAGAGGCAAAGACCAACCTCGGCACCACAATGGCGGAATAAATCCAGTTCATCTGACGTGGACCCAAACCCCATCTCGTGCCTATTGCTCCTCTGCATTACCAGAACGTAGCTATGGCTTTTTTTGCACTTATCCTCCAAGTGCTCACGCCAGAGTAGCTTCCTATCCAGAATAACTCCCAGATATTTAGTGCTCTCAACGTAGCTTATTTTGGTATTACCAACTACTATCATTTCCAGCGATTTAGTTTTATATCGCCTAGTGAAGATGAGTGCCACAGATTTCTCTCCTTGAATGCATAGTGCATTCTCCCTGCACCATGCTTCTGTTACCTTGAGTGCCTCTTGAAGCAGGTCTTTGAGGACCTCTTCAAATGGTCCCCTAACAAGGATAGCTATGTCATCCGCATATCCTACCACCTTGACACCCATTCCACTGAGTGTCCTTAGTAAGCCGTCCACAACAAGGCTCCACAGCAAAGGGGATAACACTCCACCCTGCGGGCAGCCCTCCGAGACCATCCCATTTATCTTGCACCCCATCCAGGATACAGTACTTATCCGGTTTTCCAAGGAACTCATAATCCAATATATAATTCCATCAGAAATCCCATGATCCATAGCTGCTCTCTTGATGGCCAGTCTAGAGGTACTATTAAAAGCCCCCTCCACATCAAGAAATGCCCCAATACATATCCCCTTCTTGTTGATCTAACCCTTAATAAAGTCTACGACCGACAACAGCGCAGTCTCCACTGACCTACCAGTTCGGTAGACGTGTTGGTCCTGATGAAGCGGATACTGCTTCAAAGGTCCCTCCTTCAAATAGTGGTCCACCAGCCTTTCCAATATCTTTAACAAGAAAGATGTAAGGCTGATAGGTCTGAAGTCCTTTACCTCTGTGTAACCTGTCCTCCCCGGTTTGGGGATAAAGAAAACATTCGTTTTGAGCCACTGCCCGGGCGTGTAACCCAAGGCAACACAGCCTCTGAGTAGTCCTGTCAGTGGCCCTATTATTTCCTCCAAGCAATTTTGTAGTAGTGCTGGAGTAATATTATCTAATCCAGGCGCTTTAAAAGGCTCAAAAGACAGAATCGCCTCTCTCACCTTTTGCGCTGAGATCACCTGCCCAGCAATATTCCAGTCCGCCCTTAGCCCAGTATTTCGGAGGTTTTGAGCACCGTCCCCTACCGGTCTAATATCGGGAAAACTGTTCCTCATAAGCAGACGCAGCGTTTCCTCCGGTGTGCCAGTAAAGCTACCATCAGTCTTCTTGACAATCTTAAGCTCTCCCCTCGGTCCACCTGCTAACACCTTAAACAGTATAGCAGTGCCACTCAGTGAGCTTGTCTCTGAGCACCACTTTTCCCAAGAAGCACGTTTAACCTCTTTAATAAGATTTTTATAGAGACCCTGGCTGTCTTTATATGCCTGCCAGGTCTCCGCCGTTTTCTTCTTCTTTGAAGAAGCGCCTTCTAGTCTCTTTACGTCTTGCCTCTAACTCGCTGTTCCACTTAAGCTTACCACTCCCAGTGTTTCGCGAGAGAGGGCAATTTTCCTCAAAACGACGTGGAAATTGCAGTCCTGATGTAGGCCTCAGTATTTTCCAGTTCGTTTGATGTACCATATTTACCACGGAAGTCAGACATCCGCCTCCTCACCGAACCTTGCCAGTTTGTCCTTCTCGGGTTCCTAAGCCACACCACATGGGGGACAACTCCCCTCATCGTGGCAGTGATGATCCGGTGATCAGACATGGAGGGCTCATCCGAAACCTGCCAGTCATGCACCCACCTTATCATTTGTCTATTACAGAAGGTGATATCTAGAACCTCAATTCTGTTTGAAGTGACAAATGTTGGCTCGGCACCTGTGTTTAAAACCACAAGGTTTTCTTCAATCAAGAAGGCTAGGAGCTCCTCACCTCGCTCATTGGTGTCTGTGCTGCCCCACACCTCATTATGAGCATTGGCATCACAGCCCACTAAGATTCCTATATTCCTCTCCCTGCAGTACCGAACTAACTTACGTAATTCAGCAGGGGGCGATTCTCTATTGTGGGCGCAGTAAGTGGAGAATCGTAAGTGGGCGCAGCACGATGAACTCCCTGCTCCCACTTAACTCGCCCTTGCCTCGAATTCTAACCACCGCAAGGTCTTTAGTTGAGAATTCTTGAATCAGCGTGGCTTCTAGTCCTCTGACTATCACACATGCGCTGTGCCCCTCATGTTCCCCACTTGCGTAGGTGCGCAAAGCTGCAGTCAGACCCCTTATACGGTTCCTGACCAGCCAAGGTTCTTGCACCAGCGCAAGCGCTGGTAATGTGTGCCTCACATTTAAGCACCTGGTTAGGACCACCGAGGCGCTTTTACTCTGGTGCAAGTTCATTTGCAGGATCATTGCTTGAGGATCAGCCATATAAAACTGACCCCTACGCCTTCTCCTGATTCTCTCTCTCGCCCTTTTCTTCCGGGTCCTTAGAGTTCCACTTAAAAGTGATCTCTGCAGTCCCCAGGAAGGCTTTCCCATCTCTTGCCTTTAATAGTCTGGCCGATGCCTCATCCAATCCTAGGCAGAGGAGGCTTGCAGGTCACCGCTCAATGCACTGTAGGATCTTCCACTTCGAAATATCAATTTCTGGGTTTTGCAACCCCATGAGCTTGACCAGCTGAGTGGCCTCCCTTTTTGGTGGTGGTACTAGCACCGTCACTTTCACCCATTTGATCAGTTCATCAGGCAGGACTAGCCTTGCCTGAGTCCCGTCCTCGAGCTTAACTGACGGTACCACTTCTATCAGCCATTTTGCCGATTCCTCCTCAGCACAAATAAATGCTGCGACTCCATCCCTTAGGTGAGTGTCTCTGAACCGCGGAACAAGGGCCTGTAGATGTGAGACTTGAAATCGAGACGTCTGACAATATTCCGCCTAATACTTCCGGTTACTGCTTGATTATTCACGATTCCCATATTGTCTATAACCTGTTATCGGGTGTTGTTAAAAAGATTACGTAATCTGTGACGACGCGATAAATTACCCGATTTGTGTGCATTTAGTCTCAGTTGTGGCTTGTACTCTCAGACGGGTTGAAACATGCAAACTGTGGTTGAGTTTCACGCTTTCACCGACAACGCGGGTAAATACATTGTCGAGGAACTGGCTGTGGTTGCCAAACACTATCACAGTGTTACAATTTTCAAGCCGCCTTACACATTTCACAATTTAAACGAGTCAGCGCAAAAGTCTGCTCGTTGGTTACAGTCGCGCTATCACCGTATCAGCTGGTACGAAGGTAGCATACCTTTTGACGAAGACACTATGCGCAAGATGTTTGCACAGTTTGACACCATATTCACAAAGGGTTTGGAGAAGGCTAGATTTCTAAGGTAGTTTCACACTGATGTACGTGAATTGCCCAAAGAGAAGCAAGATTTCTCTTGTAAATACTATAAATGTATATTACCTCAGCATAATAATGATGTAGATTGTAGATGCGCACTGCGCAGTGCTAAATATTACTACGATCTGCTCCTAGCGTAGTTTCACTTGCGTGAAGATAATTCTTGTGTGTCTGGGTCACTGGCGTGGAGTTAATTCTTCCGTAAACCTGTGTGTGTGTGTATGTCACTGGCGTGGAGTTAAACCTGTGTGTGTCTGGGTCACTGGCGTGGAGTTAATTCTTCCGTAAACCAAAGTGTGTCTGGGTCACTGGCGTGAAGTTAATTCTTCCGTAAACCTGTGTGTGTGTGTGTGTGTGTGTCACTGGCGTGGAGTTAAACCTGTGTGTGTGTGTATGTCTGGGTCACTGGCGCGGAGTTAATTCTTCCGTAAACCAAAATGTGTCTGGGTCACTGGCGTGGAGTTAATTCTTCCGTAAACCTGTGTGTGTGTGTCACTGGCGTGGAGTTAAACCTGTGTGTGTGTATGTCTGGGTCACTGGCGCGGAGTTAATTCTTCCGTTAACCTGTGTGTGTCTGGGTCACTGGCGTGAAGTTAATTTTTCCTTAAACCTGAGTGTATTTACGTGTGGAGGAGATTAAAAAATTTAATAAAAATTTAAAAATAGAAAATACAAAAAAATTTAAAAACTAAAAAATACAAAAATATTTATCAGGAGACTACATTTTGTCATGGAGTGGTAGTCACTTGGGAGTAGCGATGGATGGGGCTACTCCCCAAGGGGTAAGCCTTCTGCTTGCCCAGGCTTGTAATGCGGGCATTGAATCGGCTTCACTGATTCAGTTGGCGGTCCTAACCCCGTGAGAACTGCAGAAGGCAAGCGTAGCGACATCTTGAGAGGTCAATGGGGTATCTCAGATCGAGGGCTGGCGCTTGATTGATGTCGCACGGTAAGTGTAATAATCATTCAATTGTATTATTATTATTGTATATCATTTGTTTTTGTTGTTGCTATATTGTTTTCGATCTTGTATTTTTAGAGACATTCGAGCTGGCTCAGACCGTATTGGCATTGGTCAGTGGATAGCAGTATTTACATAACTATTTTGGTATGCGTTGGTAGCTATCTATATATTGTCTAGGCTCATATCATAAAGGCTATTTATCGGATACTATGTGTTAACACATCGTCAAGCTATCCATCGGGTACTATGTGTTAGCCAATAGCTATTTTGGTGGAGTAGCTATCTTTATGGATATATTGTCTAAAGCTCAGGTCATAAGGGCTTTGGCCAGGGGTTTACCGACATAGTAGGCCCTTGTAGGGATTCATGTATGTCGGCTTAGCATAGTATGTATGTAGGCTTACATGCATATTTGTTTAACACATTATGTGGGCTATCATATATATTGGCTTAACATGGTATATAAGCCTTCACGTCTTACAGCGATCGTTTGCGTTGTGTTGCGTAGGCCTACCGGGCCCCTGCAATGTGATTGGTCGATTCCCCGCAAAGCTTGTTGACTATTTGAACTCGGTGTATAATTGTTGGTCGGTTAAAATTAGCGTTTAGTTGGAACGTTGGTCGTTTGATCTAACCAATCATTTTTTTGGCAATTTCATATATTATTTGATAACCACCCCCTACTTAAAGCCAGATTCCAGGGTTACTTTACCTATAGGCAGTCTTCGGGATGGCTTTTACCTGAGGCCTTGCTCCATGTTAGCTTTACCTGAGGCCGTGCTTCTGGCTGGCTTTTACCTAGGATCCCGATTATTTTTGGCAATCTGAAAACAATCCTCAGGTGAACCCACCCCCGCAACAGTCCATAATGGACTCTACACATATCCCATACGGTAATTTGATCCAACCGATCGATTTTTGGCAATTTCATATATTATTAAAGACAACCCCCCACCTAAGGCCTTACTCTAGTGTGAATTTACCTAAGACCTTTCTCGAGGGCGGCTTTACTTAAGGACCGGCCTCGAGATGGCTTTACCTGAGGCCATTCTCCAAAGGTAGCTTTACCTAAGGCCTGGCTCCTAGGTGACTTTTACCTAAGACAACTACTCCAGGGACCGATCATTTCTGGCAATCTGAAAACTACCCCCAGGTGAATCCACCCCCACAGCTTGCCAAAATGTACTTTAAACATACCACATACAGTCATTTGATTCAAACGATCAATTTTTGGCAATTTCATATATTATTTAAAAACTACCCCTGGTGAAACCACCCCACCCATAGCGATAATGCACTCTAAATTCACCCTATCAGTCAAGACACATTTTTCCAAAATTTTTTCGAAAACCACCCCCAACCCCGAATCTACCCCCGGAGCTACCCCCGGAGAAGGTCCTGAACGTAGCTGAGAACACCCCTACACGTAGGTTAGGTTAGGTTAGATGCTATTTAGCTGGCTTAGATTATTACGTCATAGGCCTACTTCCCCCACCACTTTTTGTGCTCAAGTGGGCCAATTAACTACTTTGGCTAAACCATATAAATTGATCCGCTTACAACAATTAAAAAAATTTAAGTTTACATCACCATAGTTTCGTAAAATCATTTTTGCTCGAAAGATTTTTCGGTTGAGTGCAAAAAATGTGTTTGAGAAAAGTTTGGGACTTTTGTAAGTTTTTCTTAACACAATTATATAACTACTATGATAATACACGAAAATATTTTGAGCTATGCGGTCGTATAATAGAAAAGACCCATAATTTAACTATTTAAAACTTCGGAAAAGCACTTTCGCATGTTGCGTTTGTCCTTATTCTATGATGGGCTGTCTTGGTTTGAAGGACTATACGTCAGAATGACCTTAACATATAACCTAACAAATTAATGCTACTTACCCTCACCTGACATCAATAATTGAGACTTTTTTTTATAAAAAACAACCAGTTTTTTATTCAGAAACGTATATGTCTAACATGATTTTGCAAAATATTATGTTTAACAAAATAATACCTGTCTTCTACAAAACTATAATCATAAGCAACCATTTCTCCTCCTAATTATCCCTGAAACGGAACCTGCGAAACTCTTTATGTTTATGTTACTGTAAAATATCGATAGGCCTAGTAGCATATCTATAATTTGCAACATATTCTTTGTATAATCATATTCTTGTCTAGATCATAAAATAAGTTGGCAAAACCCCGTATATTAGATTGTATTCTTGAACATTTGAAAATTTGCAGGAGGATGTTGACAAACACGAACAACCTACTGTGAGAATCAGGGAAGCTTTGTTTATTGTAGATATTTACCTACAAAATATCGAATATATCATAACCTAAGCAAATTCAAAGCCTTTTACCAACATATCTGGCAATTTTCGACATCCTCCGGGGTATATCAGCATTTGTCACAAATATGGGACTTTGACAGTCTGACTTTATGTTAGTTCGAAATGTTTGCTTTACAAAAAAAAGGTATTTGAAGCTTTGCGACGCGTTTTGCAACGTAAAAACAAAATATTATTTCGGGATTAAATAATGATTTATACCCTAAAACTAAACGGACACAAAGCAAGATGATTTTATTAGAAAATATCTGATAAGTAATATCTTATGTTTAAGGTATATTCAAAATGGCAAATTCATTATTTAAGAAAAGTATATATATATATATATATATATATATATATATATATATATATATATATATATATATATATACCCTGAAAAAAAAGTAGCCTAGTTGTAAATGTATTTTGTCTAATTTCTATAAACATTCTTTAAAACACTGAAATAACCTGACTTAGAATTATATACAAAGGTAAAAGACAAAATAGTGAACTCAAAATCTCACAAAAAATTATTTTTTCATAAATACGCACACAACAAACTAGTTTAGGCGACAGTGTAGCCCTCCTTAGTGCTTTGCTACTACTAACAAATTGTCAAACTATGTTACAAGTCAAATAAAAAAAACAAGATAAAAATACAAAGTCAAGCAATTAAATTAATCAGTTACATAGTACAACACCTCTTACTCAGGAGAGGTATATTTTTACATAACTGCTATTATTATTAATATTTTGTTCTTTCACTCCCCCCCCACATTTTTCAACACCATCATAAATAAACAAATCCTAAACAAAACCTATACAGTTAAAAAATAACAATCATATATTATATAAAAATACATGTTATAAACAATTCACTAAAAAATCAGTTTATAAGAAATTAAAACTAAAAACAAAGTCAAGATAAATAAACAAACATCAACACTTACCCATATTTTAATATTTTTACAAGGAAGCCGCAACAACTAATTTAATACTTATTATATCTCAAATAAGAAAAGGAAAACCGTTATGAATCTCGTGTTTAGCGGAACAACACAGAAGTTGGATTTAGAAGGGATGAACCTTGGACTGATCCCGACTCATTGTTTATTGAGACATCTTGAAATTTGTTAATAAACCATGTCTCCCAAGCATCCATAGTATTGTGCCTCGTGATTTGCTTCAACAACTTAGGATGGTCAGAAGTACAATAACGCTGGTTGTCCAGGCAATGCTTGGCCATCGCCGAGTATTCCGGCTTGTTGTTTTAAAATGAGCAAAGTGCTCCCTGCTTTATTTATGAACAGGTTTGAGATAAAAGCTAAGGAGACGATGACATTTTTTCCACATCCGGTATGTGGATGATGTGTTTGTAATTTTTGATTGAAAGAAAAACCTTGATGAATTTTGTCGGGAACTTAATGGATTTTTTCCTTCGATAGAGTTCACTACTGAGGTAGAAGCGAAGAATAGCATTACTCTTTTTCATGTAATGGTGACGAGAGCAAACGGTAGGCTTTCTTTTGATGTTTATAGGAAGCCAATAGTTTGTTGTGTGTTTGTTTATTATAAACTAATTTTTTGTGAGACTTTGAGTACACTATTTTGACTTTTACCTTTGTGAATAGTTCTCACTAGCTAAGCTGTAATTAACTAAATATAATTATATGTAAAATACTCAAATGTCTTTATTTTCCTCTGAAATAAAAGTGAAACCCTTGACTTAATCTTTATCTATTATTTGTTAAACAGTTGCATTCTAACTGCAAATGGTATAATTATCTAAATTCCTATCAGAATAATAGTGGTAGTATTCTATTAAAAGTAGAATTAAATTCATCTCTTCCTAAATAATTGTTCATGAGGTTTCAAAACTTTGTTTTGTAGGTTACACACGCTGCATTTGTTACATTTTATAAAAGATAGCTGTCACTTAGGCCAAGTCTTAGATCTCCTTAAATAACATATATCTCTTAAACATATGTTCTCTTGTTGTCGTATGTTCTCTGCCTACATTTTATTATTCTTACCCAATTTTCTACAACAGTATCACCTTGCTTTACCTGCATTCTTTTAAAATATTTCCACTAATGATTCTATCTATCAGATCCATGTAGGTCAAGATATCACCAGGTTTATTTTTCTTCTAAACTGCATTTATCTTTTACCTAATAATTTTCATATTACACCCTCAATTCCACTGCAGGAGGTCGCTTAAGCATTTCCCCTAATTCATGTTCATTTGTCTTCTACTCTGGAGAGATTTTTATTCTACAACATAACTTAAATGATTAACGTGTAGTTAGTGTGCAATAATTCCTCTCTCTCTGTCTCTCCTTTTCAATCTCTATATCACTCTCACTGAGTCAACTCCTATAGCCCAACTCTTCTAACCTCTTTCCCTTTATCTCTCTCTCTGTCTGTTTATCTCTCTCATTTCTCTCTCTCTCTCTCTCATAAAGGCCTATATATATATATATATATATATATATATATATATATATATATATATATATATATATATATACGTGTATAGTCTACCATATTTAAATATATATTTATTTATCTGTTTATTTTACCCTACTGTCAATCTATCTATCTATCCATCCCATCCAACTCTGTATCTCCCAATATCTCTATTTCTTCATTTTCCCATTCCTCCCTCCCTCTTTACTACATTTCCTTCCTCCTCTCTCTTTTTTCAAATATCCCACAGAGACAAATATATATTCCAAAAGAACCAAACGATCGTACATAATATAACTTTTCATGTAAACAAATATTACATTTGTGCAATCCTGAGTATGTGTAGGGGTGTGTGCGTTTTTATATATGAGTGTGTATGTGTGTGTGTGTATGTGTGTGTGTGTGTGTGTGTGTGTGAGAGAGAGAGAGAAATAGTTTGTTTTTGTGCTTGTTTATTTTTAAGTATCAATATTGTAAACTTAATAGATGTTTTTCAGTAAATATAAATGAAAATACAGTACACGCAACAAGATAATCTTCAACCAACACAACTAATATTGTACAATTTGTAAGATCAAAGATCTAATATAATAATGTCTTATATTGTTACAGTCACGTGCTGCTTCAGGGCCAATGCGAAGGAAGATGAAGGTAATTATTTTTTGAATGTTTCTAGCACAAATTAAAACTACAGTTTTTATTTCAGTATTTATATTACAATCTAGGCATTCAATTAAACAGTTTTAAAGGTTTTTAATACATGTTTTTCTCCTTGTCTAGAGGTAAGCAATAAGTATCTCGCCCCGTGCATTATTCAGTCTTAGTTTTCTGAAATATGAAGGCATTTTAGGAACCTGTTTTGGAAGTTTTATTTTGTAGTTCTTGAATGCAACAATGCCTTTCTTCGCTATCATTTGAATCGTATTCCAAGGAAAAAAAATAATGAAAAGAAATAATATAAACAAAGAATACATGTTATATAAATAATCAGGTTGATACTTTCTGGCATCAAGGGCGGACTTTCATCAGGTTTTAGAGCCGTTCCCCTGTCCGTGCTACAACTACACCACACATACACAGTTGCAAATTAACATTTCCCCTATTGGCCTAATGGTACACTAATGACTTATATTCTAAAACGTAAAAAGTAACGATTATTACAAATTGAAAGGAAATTATTAAAAACAATAAATTTGGCTTATTGTTTAAAAAACTTTTATTTTTAAGTTAATGCAATTTACACTTAAGGAATCCCAAGGAATCATAATTCCTTTCATTAACTTCATTATATTTTCATGTTTTAGACATATGAGGGTATATTTCATAAATATAAACCACTAAAGCAATAATTTTCCTCCAATGTCTAATCTAATTAAAAACCACCATCCCTTCTCAAAATCACTAATATATTACTTTATTAAATCATCGCTCCCCAATAGTCTGAGATAGTTGTTTTAAAATTAGAAATGGTAACATCAGGCCATAAACCAGACACAGGTTGTCGATTATTTATTTGGAAGCCAGTCACAAGAATTCTCTCTTCAAAGTTAGGCTGAGGATTTTTTTTTAAAAATGAAATAATAATTTTTTGGTGTTTTTTTAATGTAGCCTAACTTTAACGCCTTTCTAAAAACAAGGAACTTCTGAAAACTAATACTGAAAAAAAATTAGGTTTAAAAACGAAATACTTATAAAAAAAATCCGAAGATCTGTTCGAATAAAATTTTTGCGGTATTGAGTTGAGTACAAGTGGTTTGCCTTAATTGTACGATGTTTAAGTGCATAATGTTTTATAATAATAGTTCCACTTTATCTTTTGACAACGGAGAATTTAAAGGGAGCAGTTTATAAAATAGTCATCGTTAAGAAGGGACATTTAAAAAAGAAGCACTGCACAGTTGTTTTTGCTTTAGCCTATAATTATTTTACAAATTCTACTTTAAATTTACGTATTTTGAGATATAACAAAATTAGCTTCTACATACTGATAACAAAAAACGTTATATTCGACTTCTCAACTATTAAACGTTTTGCTTTTTAAACTATTTCCCGTAATATAGTTTACATCAATACTTTAAAATAGTCTGTTAGAAATGTTTTAAAGCTGACTAACGATTGGAATAAAATTGTATTTTTAAATGTAAAGCGTTATGAATATGAATGAGATATGAATCTTAAGCAGTATGTCTTATATTGCTTTCAGTAGAGGAGGTTGAGAAGGTAGTGGAGTTAGTGGAGCTGAACGAGATGGCTGAAGTACGAGATGAGGTGGAGGGGGAAGAGATATTGGAAATGGAAGTACGAGATGAGGTGGAGGGAGAAGAGCTGTTGGAGGTGCGAAATGAAGAGGAGGTGGAGAACGAAGTAGAGGATGATTTCATTGTAATAAAACCTGCGCCTACATATCACGAATTCGGTGAGTAAAAATATGCCACCAATCTTGATCAAAACGATAACAATTTTCAGTCACGATTTACAAATAATACTATTAAACGCTATTAGTAGTGCTTTGGATATTTCCAATACTTTCTATGAACAAGGGACACAAAATCCGGGATGATTCAACCAATTCAGGATCTCCTGTTACATATATTCTTCTAGGTAACCTCTAGCTTTGCACAAGCATCATGAGCGAAACATTATGCTCTCCCACCGTGAATATTGGTCTGATTTAAATGCAAAGTATAGTTTATACATTATATACCCAGAAAACAAGACGCAAGCTAGCTACACACATTGCGGGAGATACCATCCAACTTCACCCTTGAGCACACTCGTGTCTAGATTTACGTACAATTAATTCACATTCTCCTACTCTGATTAGAGTAGTTGATTTTAAGGAGAAAATGAATGACCATAAGAAATATTATAACAAAATCAGTTAAATTACTACATTATATAAAATTGATTTATTTAGTTCGTGATTAGTTTACTGAACAAAGAAAAGATCTAATAATTGATCCAATTCAAAAACCAAAAGTAAGTGCTATAAGAACACAACAAAATAATTGCTATTTATTCTTAGCAATATGCGCTCTCCCCCCCTCTCTCTGTCACTTTCTTTCTGGATTCATAAAAACAATGTTAACTTTTTAAAATTATAAAAAAATTTGTATCATAAACGATAATTGTGTTTTTCGTGTATTTGAAAATACATAAAATACAAATAAACGGAAAATGCATAATTTATCCATACAAAAAATATTTGTATAAATAAACATTATATATATATATAATTATTAAATAACTTCAAAAAGTTCATAATCAAGATATATTTTATTCAACATTTACAACTATGCTGAAGCTTTTCGCCGGAGTATAGTTCCAGCATTCTCAAAGACTACTGTCTTAGCATTAGTACAGCATTAGTCTTTGAGAATGCTGGAACTATACTCCGGCAAAAAGCTTCAGCATAATTGTAAATGTTGAATAAAATATATCTTGATTATGAACTTTTTGAAGTTATTTAATAATTATAACAAATCAAGAAAAAATAATCATCTTTATTATAATATATATATATATATAAATATATATATATATGTGTGTGTGTGTGTGTGTGTGTGTGTGTGTGTATAATTTATAAAAATAAAAAAGTAAATATTTTTTTAAACTATAGAAATATTATATCATTATTTTTCTCATTTCAGAAAGACACAATGAAATCTATACCACCTCCATTCTAGATTTACACAAACATTTCATTTATGGTTATCCCAAATTAAGATTTACTCCTACCCTCCCGGTAATTGCCGAGGAGGAGGAAGAAGAACAGCTGGCCTCCATTATTAGAACCAAATTGATGTGCTTTAGCGACTCGGACTTACTTGGATCAAAATTTGGGGACCTTCGCAGGTCCCGGTCATTTTGTGAGTAATTTTAATTTTTTCCTTATATAGTTTATATATATATATATATTTGTCTGAATGCTTTTTAAAACTTTTTATGGCTTCTTATGATCGTTTTTAAATGTAAAGAAATATAAAATTTTACGAAGTTATTTGATAAGTTATCTTCCTTTCAATCTTATGCCATCTTTAAATTTGGGTTTTTCATCAAAATTATCTTTGCGGCTCTCAGGATTTCTTCGGTTTACAGTATCCATCTGCAATAATTTCCTTTGTAAAATAATGAGCGTTTACGTCATATTTATCGTTTAACCATTCATTCTGGTTTTGTTTCTTATTTAGTATGTTCGATGTATCAGTAAATCCACTTTAAAAATGCCCACAGCCGTCTTCATTTGGATGTAATGTCCAATCTCTATACTATGTTCTTTAAAAGTACTTTTGTAAGGGCAGTGATTTATTCCTAAGCATTTACATCATCCCTTGGCTACTGCTAAATTGATTTTGAATTCCTAATTATAGTAATGTTAATACATATGAACATGTTATGTTTCGTATATATTACAAATTTATAAGTTTATTCAGAAATGTTTCTCGTTATTAAACAGATTTTTAAAAAAATCTTATTTAACAAATGTTAAATGAGTTAAATGTGTAATAGACGGTTTTATGCAATTCCTGATAAGGCAAACTCCTGGTTATCCGTGGGATGACGGTGAAGCGGAACAGCGAATTATTCTACAGACAATTCAAATATAGGACGAAAATTAACCAAAGTTGCTTTTGAAATTAGTTCGGGAATTTATTGAGTTAAAAAATAATATTATTTTTGTATGCAAATATTGTAATAGCTTTTATAGTCTCCATATTTACAATAAATGCCAAGTAGAAGAAACTTGAAATAAATGAAGACAAAGAAAGTGTCTCCGGTGTGGCAACCCTGAAGTAGACCAACAGCCAAGTGGGTTTGTTGAGCTGGGACCCTTCACATTTGAAGTACTGGATCAATTCATTTATCTGGGACCCATTGTAAGCTTCTATAATAAGGTTTGCTATATAATAGCCAACTTTAGGTTACGCAAAGACTTAAGCAGATAGTAAGTGAGAAAACAAAAATGATGCTGCATAAGATAAAGATTCGTCCGGTACTAACTTATGTGTCTGAATCTTAGGCATTAACGACGAACTAAAAAAACTACCTGGCTAACTTTGAAAGGGAAATCCTTAGGAGGACTCTTGACCTTGTGAACATTGGTGGGCAGTGAAGAAGAAAAGAATTGTGAGATTTACCAGCTGTTTAGTAAAGCCAACATGGTGAAAGTAATTAAAATTGGAAGACAACGCTGGACAGAGTATGTGGCCCGATTGGAGGATGGGGATGTATCCAGAGTTCTATTAGATGGAGCTGTCTACAAAATGAGAGCAATGGATGTCCTAGCAATTTCGTCGCTAAGGTACCAGAACCCTGATGAATGTGAGGAACTGGAAAGCAGCCTCACAGGTTTCAGGTACCTGCCGAAAGCTGATTGAGAAATCCAAGATCCACACTGGAATGTAACACCACGGAAGAAGAGAAAAATATTTACAAAAAAAAAGAATTGTATTTTTCGACATAAAACGCCCTCCTTCACCTGAGATTGAGGTTATTTCAGCAAAATGTCCGAGAATGATACGTCTTGCCCCTCCAGATATTGAATGGGGCCTTCAGTATGTGCTACAGCTTCGTAATGGTGTACATTTTTTTCTCGTCCTATCCCCTTTTCGTAATCGTATTTTCCTGTTCTTCATTTTCCTCCAAAACCATACTTGATTCTCTACATAAGATTCCATCAGTAAGTTGCTCTAAACCTGTGCCTATCAAATTATTTACTTGATAATGTTTCCTTTACCGACGTCAATTCCAGTATCGGACTCAACTAAACTAGCTAAATCACAGATAGAAGTATCTTCTTTTAAAGACTCTACCAAATTATTGACTCACTTTTAATTTTTTTTCAGAGATTCACAATCACAGGTAAATCTCACTTTAATTTTGTTTATGTCATAAATGCTGTCAGGAATTGTATAAGCCTTAGAAAATCCCCGACGATCAGCCCCTTCATTAGTAAGATTGCTCTGTATTTTTACTTGAGTGTTCCATTGATTGTATTATTGAGAGGTAAAATTAGGGGCCAAAGACATAAAATATTACATATCAGAAAAAAAATGTTTTTCTGTTGATCGGTGAGGATTTTCAGTAAACTATATAACTTTCTGTAGTATGACTTAGACTTCAAATGTTTTTTGATTTGAGGAATATAATATCTTTAAAACACTCCTTAATAGTTGTTGGTCCATAGAGCATTTCTTTTGGTTGAAGACTTCTACTAGGACGTTTGAAGCTCTAATCCTTTTTTAAAAATATTTTTTAATAACGAACAGGTAAATTTCTGATATCTCGTTGGCATATTTCACGTCATTATGGACATTACAAATTATTGCATAGTAATTCCAGAATTTACATCCGTTCGCTCTCAAATGATAGTGTTTGAGTAGGATAAACATTTCAACAACTGGACTGACTCCACAGTATTGTAATTTCCTTCTTAACATATTTTTGGCAGTAATTATGTCACTGCTAGGCCCTCCCCCATTACCTGTTTGATTCTCGTCAACCACGCTGATGAACAGAATTTTTTTAACTAGCATTTAAAAAAACCTTGTTTACCCACAAACAAGGATTACCTCACTTCGTAAATGATTGAAATTTTTTTTTTTATAGTAGGTCTCCTTTTCAAGGTTATTCATTTTGTTTATCCATGAGTTGTCTGATTTGTATTCAAATTTTATTATTCTATGTTTTGTTTGAAAGTGTTACTAACAAAGGATTCTTCTAATCCATACTGACGATCCATTTCCTTCTACGCCGTTCAGTTTTCAATATTTTTACTCCAGTTCATCCTGAATTAATAAACAATTGCTTTCCTCTTATCAGTCATTGTAAACGTACAATAACCCCATACAAAAACCAATGGTTTAAACACACAAACAAACTACTACTTGGCACTAAGTTCATAGGAACTAACCTGTCGTGTAAATTGAGAGAAAATGTGGTAACAGAAGGAAAGGCGAGGAAGAGTGGAGTTCTACCAAGTTGTGAATAATGCTTCGGATAGTAAAACTCCATAGTCTTCCCACAAAATGTCTTACTATAGGCTTAAACTGAAATAACTAACTCTATTACTATATACTATATATATATTTCTGTTCTCAAATTTCTTTTTAATAACGATATCAATTTCTACAAATTTGGTTTTACTATTAGGGGGAATATTTAAATTTTTACTAATATTGAAAATAATATTTATTTATGCATTTCTTTAGATTATATTTCAATGTTATTTTACAACAAATGTTGAAGCCTGTTCTGTTTTCTTTTTTTTCAGAAGCCACGTTCTGGCTTCGAGGTTTGGATCGGTTTCTGGTGGAGGTAAGCACAAATTTATCATCATTGTTAATAAACACTACCTTAACAACTAATTATATTTTCCGTCCTTCAAGCACTCTAAGCTTAAGTGAGAACATTAAAAGTGAGACACCCTATACTAAACTTCCCCTACACCTTTATTGACAACTCTTGAGTGTTACTGCCCTGTAGTAACTGGTTTTTTGCCGGATAATCAATTGTGACCTATCTTTTAGTCGATTACATACACATACAAGTTGTATTGATTGACTTACTAGCATTAAATATACTTAAATGTAACTCCAAAGCAATCATATTAAAGAAAGTAATTTGGGTTTTAAGTGTACACGATACACCACACGTGAATGGAGATGTTTTCATTGCACCTAAGATATATATAAGATTATCCTTTCCTGCATTGTTGTCTCACTTTCATTATAAACACTTAGCACCTTTTAGCACGCCACTTATGTCTTTAGTAATGAAATGAGATTCATTGTCTTTTATGACACCTTTTGTGCTTTTAGCGCTTTAATATTCCTAAGACTTCTGGTTTGTTTCTTTTTCTTAGAACAAAACCAACACAAAAGATTCTAAACATACGCAAGAGATGGCATCTATTCACTTTATATTCGCAACACATTACATCGTAAAAACCTTTATATATCACATTTATGAAAAAACTCTACATACAAATAATATTTAAAACTCAAGTTTTTTACAAAAAGGGTAAAAAAGAAAATTCCAATAAGCAAAAAAACGGGCATGTTTGCATTTAAGGAATAAAATTTAAAATATCTCCAAAACATGTAATAGAAAAAACGTAAACATATAATTCAAAAACTACAAGCTATCTCCAGTTAATGAACTCTTCAAATTAATGGAAAACAGGTACCCTATGAAATTAATACCTCTCGAAATATATACCGTGCAAAAAGGTATTAAATTTAGTCATATACAAAATCAAATGCAAATTGTCATTAATAGTATAAAAGCAAACAAAAAGGTGTCGTAAGTGATAAACCTATCCAAGGAAAAACTAATCTATTCAAACTAAACCTAGCTACTCATTAATAAATAGCAATAGAATCCCAACAGTAATCAACATAAAACTCGTAATGCGTTAAAGGGATTAAAAGTTAAAACAAATCAAACATACAAATAGATAAATAAAAAACTAAAAGTTGAGGACTTTTAACAATATTGTTGAAAAACGTTAATGACAATCGAGGAACATATAGGTCTAAAAAACCAGAAAAAGCCCGACTATCTAATAAACATATTAGACATAATAAACCCCAAAGGCTTACAATCTAGAAACCATCCTGTGGAATGTAGCTCTGTATGAACTGGAGTAGTAGTTACCTATATTACGATCATAGGTAATAGGGTTTTGTTTCAAGTGCGAGAGATAAGAATGAGTGACGTATACAAAAGAAAACATATCGTATTAGTTTCACTTTACTACTGCAAATATGAGTTTATTTTTTAAAAATAATAATAATATTGAAGAGCAGTTAAATATTACTTAATGTATTTTTAATATTTATTGTCTTACACAGGTCGCTGAAATGAGCGTCTACCCCTAACTCAAGTTCTTCATCTCGACCAATCTTCGAAATCTTTCCTCTCGACACAACCTTTGCAAAATCTTCTGAAGAACAGGGTCATTTCAGGTACATAACCTATGCTATCATTTACTTATCATACAAATTCCTGTATTAAAATACTTCAAACTCAGGTTTAGAAATATCAAAGAAAAAATTGTTTGTGTATTAAACTTAATTTTTATAGGTTTTGAGAGAACTTTTAAACGATATTCACTAAACTTTGAGTTTATCAAATCATAAAAAGTCTCGTTTAGCAAGGTAAACCTTTGAAAACAAACAGTAAAGCTATTTTTCAAGTAAAAAACCCAAATTAGTTTGGAACTTTTCCGTAGAAGAGTGTAACATGAAAAAATATCGAACATAAGATAGATTTTTAAATTTTTTATTTATAACTATAATTTACTACCGTTCCACCAAACGTTTCATGAACTCACTTGAAATAAGCGCCACCGAGATTACTAAAACTAATACTTCCAAAGTCATGTTATTCATCTTTTTGGAGAGTTTTACCAGTCTATTTAGAGCGCATACCATCACATTATTTCTATAGACCAGACACTATTCCAAGACCAGACACTATTCCAAGACCAGACACTATTCCAAGACCAGACACTATTCTAAGACCAGACACTATTCCAAGACCAGATACTATTCCAAGACCAGACACTATTCCAAGACCAGAATGTGTCCTCGTACAACCCTCGTAACTACCTCTTCTGTACTTACTCTTTTCCATTTGTTTTTGTTCGTTCGTAATGTTATTATTCATATTGGAATTTTGTAAACTAATAGTTTAGCTACCTTGTATTATCAGGCTAAAATGTGTCCTAGTACATCCCTCGTAACTACCTCTTCTGTACTTACTCTATTCCATTTGTTTTTGTTCGTTCGTAATTCATATTGGAATTATTAATCTAATAGTTTAGCTACCTTGTATTATCAGGCTAGAATGTGTCCTCGTACAACCCTCATAACTACGTCTTCTGTACTTACTCTTTTCCATTTGTTTTTGTTCGTTCGTAATGTTATTATTCATACTGGAATTTTGTAAACTAATAGTTTAGCTACCTTGTATTATCAGGCTAGAATTTGTCCTAGTACATCCCTCGTAACTACCTCTTCTGTACTTACTCTATTCCATTTGTTTTTGTTCGTTCGTAATTTATATTGGAATTATTAAACTAATAGTTTAGCTACCTGGTATTATCAGGCTAAAATGTGTCCTAGTACAACCCAAATAGCTATCTCTTCTGTACTCACTCTTTTCCATTTGTTTTTGTTCGTTCGTAATGTTATTATTCATATTGGAATTTTGTAAACTAATAGTTTAGCTACCTTGTATTATCAGGCTAGAATGTGTCCTCGTACAACCCTCGTAACTACCTCTTCTGTACTTACTCTTTTCCATTTGTTTTTGTTCGTTCGTAATGTTATTATTCATATTGGAATTTTGTAAACTAATAGTTTAGCCTAGAATGTGTCCTAGTACAATCCTCGTAGCTACCTATTCTGTACCTAGTCTTTTACATTTGTTTGTCTTTTTTAGTAATGTTAATATTCATATTGGAATTTTTAAACTAAAAGTTGAGCTAGCTTTTATTATCAGGCTAGAATGTGTCCCCGTACAACACTAGTAACTACCTCTTCTGTACTTACTCTTTTACATTTGTTTTTGTTCGTTCCTAATGTTATTCATATTGGAGTTTTTAAACTAAACGTTGAGCTACCTTGTATTATCAAGCCAGAATGTGTCCTAACTCAACACATGCAATTACCTCCTCTGTACATAACTTTTACTCTTCTTTTTGTTCGTTCCTAATGTTATTCATATTGGAGTTTTTAAACTAATCGTTGAGCTACCTTGTATTATCAAGCCAGAATGTGTCCTAACTCAACACATGCAATTACCTCCTCTGTAGATAACTTTTACTCTTCTTTTTGTTCGTTCTTAATGTTAGCGTTCATATTGGAACTTTTTAACTAAAAGTTGAGCTAGTTTGTATATCAGGCTAAAATGTGTCCTTATGGATCCTAAAATGGAAACTACATATTCCATAACTACTCTTTTATACTTGTTTTATTTCTTAGTATTATTTTTGTTGATATTTGAACTAAAACTAAAAATAATAAAGTTAAACATTTTAATACATAATAAAAGCAATAAATGATAAAAATTATTTAAATATTTCAAGCCATTTTATTGGAAAAAGTGTTTGTTTTACTACGCCCCGACCTACTCAGTGGAGCCAATGGTCTTTAGATTGTAATTAATACAATTTGCCAATATATAAAATTATAAATGCATTATGTAGCTTAGTAATTCAAACGTAATGATTTTGTCACGAAAATATTCCTATACGTCTAAAACCTAACTTACACAGTACTGAGAGTAAATGTTTAAGATTTATAGTCCCCAAAATTAAGATTTGATCCAATTCTATTCAGTAAAATTAAATGAATTAAATGAAAGAATGGTTTAACAGAGTATGTCTTGTTTTAATTTAGCTGCCACCAGAACCATCAAAATTCTTCTTGCTCTAACCGCCGGCCTAGGTTCGGTACCTTTTCGGAAACATCATCAAAATTCATGGGATGTAACCAGCCCGCGTCCGTGCCCCGCACACGTGCATCCTGGGAGACGGCGAAACACCGTTTGCAAAATGGGTTCGAGCTAAAATAATGAAGGAAATCGCTAATCTTAAGAACAGAAACAAATTTCCAGAAGTTCCAGCAAGAAACATGAAGCCCCTGAAGTTGTTAAGAACACTACAATGCATGCATAGATACACATACATATATAAATACACAGCATATATAAATTTGTATGTGAAGTTATAACATGGAAATAAAGATAACCTCCCGGGTGTACGGAATATTTGGTGCGGAAGGAAACAAAATTTTAGTGAATTTTCATGAAAGATGCAAAAGGTCCGACCAGGCAAACAAAATTCCAGTGAAGGAGCACTCTTCAAAATTATTGTAATCAGCAACTGAAGCAGCACATCTAAATTATTGTAAAAAGGAAATGAAACACCATATCGAAATTATTGTAATCAGCAAGTTAAGAAGCACAACAATATATCTGTAAGAGAAAGAAAATAAAATTTTCCGTCTTTCAATGTCATTTCTCGTTAATTTATTTGTCCAATACAGTACTTTTAAACTGTATGTGATTTTTTAAAATTATACTTTATTGAATAGTTTACATTAAAAAAATATAGAAAATAGTTCCCAAGATATCATGCATTGCTCTTTAAAATGAGCTTCTTGTACTTTAGCAAGGCTGTCCGTCCACAATACTTGCTGAAAATGTTTTATTATATTTACATTTATTATTAAAATATGGTGAGCCCGTATTATTAAATTTATTACTGTAAATGCTTCAAACATTTCAGAATCCTCACATCAATGTAGATTAATATAAAAGTGTATGTTCTTAATCCTTTCTCACCACCCTTTACACCAATGTCATTTCGCTCTGTTGGTAAAATAGCTTAATTTAACATTATAGTAAAATTATAGCATAAATATAAAACAGCAATTTCGAAATGGCATTTCACCTACTTCCCCCGTCAATATGAAAACACCTTTTCAATCCCGCATACTACTACGAAAACAATGCTTTACCTAATGTAACACAATCAAGTCAATGATTTGTTGCTCCGGTGTCCATATGTATTAAGAAATTAAAACGCGAGCAATATATTTGAAGTAGCCACTTCTAACGTAAAGCCCTTCACTTCTGTTGAATACTTTAGCTTATATAAGCAGGACCTTTGTCAAATTAGTGACGTCTGTGGCTGTTGAATACATTCTACCAACAAAGCATTTCAGTACAACTATTTAGAAACCAGTTGCGACAATACCAACACAACTATTTAGGATTCTTGAATTTTGTAGTCCATTACGTTCGGTGAATCTTATTAATTACTTAAAAATAGTTTTTGAATATCCGAACTTTATATTTACAAAATTTAAAGTTCAGATAGTCATAAACTATTGTTTAAGTGATTAAACTTTGTTTTCTCTTACATGTTTTTAGTAAACTAAGCTATTTTTATGTACTAATACTGTATGTACATGATTTTATCATCTCATTTGTAGTTTTGCAGAGTATGATATTTTTGAAAACAGTCTTCCGGATGAAGTCCTGGTTTTCTGCCGCATGTTTTGTAGTGAAAAACTGTTTCCCTTCTACCTCCTTTTATCTTCCTGTTACTGCAAACTACACAATCCTTAGAACTATTTTTTTCACTGGAAAAGATTAAATGTAATTTCCCATTCAGTCTTTCTTCTTTGTCAGTAGTTGATGGCCGACCCCTCTCACTGTACGGGTTATACCTGATATTACCAATGGGTTCCCTCACCAAGTTTTGGCAAAACTATGTTTGTTTAACAGTATTTTCTCTCATTTCCTTTTTTTGTTATTATAGATAATAAAACTATTTACTACAGCTACATCTAGAAAAACATTTTCCTCCACCACTTATTTTTTTCGTCTCGTAAAACTGCACGGTTCATTATATTGAACAGCTAAATCTACACCACCCATAAACTGGTTATATTTACAAATACCTGTTGGTTTAGTTATTTTGTTTATGAAACTGAACTACATTCTAATAAATCAGTATCAAATAAAAGATCAGGAATTTCAGAATCACTAATTGTACGTGAAGCCACGGCAAACTACGAGTAAACAAATAACCGGCAAAACTGTTACCTACTTGCAGCTTACAACGTAGCGGCAAACTAGATTTTGTGATGACTCACATATTCCTAGGCATTTTCAACTTAGTTCACATTATTGTCAATAGAGTGTAGTACCAAACAGGGAAAAGATTGAATGTCGTGGGCTTCGCCGCATACGAGTTATAGGCATTTGAAAATCTTGTCGGGTGACCCCCGACATACGAGTAAACTGCAATATACGCTTGGCGGGGCTCCCCCGACAGTCGAGTGCTAAGGGTTAAACAACCTCATTTTCGCTTTCCCTGTGGTTTCAATCTCAATATCTGCTTTGACAGACATTCTCCACTTATCTCCAGTACATGGCTGTACCATATTAACTGGTTAGTTTTTATCTCCACCATTATTGTGTGTAGTACATCTATATCTGTTATTTTCTCAACTGGTACTTTTTCAAGCCTTGACTTTCTTGCAGATCTGTGCCAAAAATCCATCTCTGTTGCATTTAGGAATTACAACCAATTTAAGAGAATAATGGCTCTGTTATCAAACCCTGGCCCTCCAAGGTGGAGGTTAGGGCATTGAGCTAACTCCCAGATACTTGGAAATTTTTTCTTAAATTGCTAAAACCACAAACAGCCTCAGAAAAAATAAATAGAAATGTACTTGGCTAAGAAAATGGAACATAATTATCATAGGAAACTGGAATTGATAAGGCTTCATTAAAAAAAGCTAGTTATGAATACATTTAAAATATGCTCTCATCCAATTACATCCTTACTTACCATGTAGAGTAGTTGATCCAAGATGTTGATAGAATGTTTTGAAAATACTTAATGTAGATCAGACTATAAAACAGGCACCATACAATACCTACACAGGTACAGAACTTTTTGCTTTTAATGGACTTTAATAAAAACAGACAACCCTTGGCCCATTATAAGCTCTACTATAAAAAATATTTTGACTTTCGCTTACAAAAATGTTTAATAAAACTCAGTAAACCATGTTTCTATCTAGAATTCTTACTGACTATTTTTCTTCTTATAATTTACAACAGAGGCCTTCTGAATTCAGGAACGTATAACCAAAAAAATTAAAATATATGGAAATAATGGCTCGGATCTATATTAAAATAATTGCAAAGGCATATAATTTGTTTAATATAGCTATGCTCAGTCCAAAAATTTTCTACTTTTTATTATACATTACTTGAATATCTGTATAAACATTCAACTGAAACAATTAAAAGATGTAAACAAAACTCACAAATTAATCATTTATTGACTCATACGCGTTTCAATGACAAAGTCATCATCATCAGTGAGTGTTGCTACTACAAAATCTAGCTTACAACGTGTCACTGAAATGCATATGAATCAATAAATAATTAATCTGTGAGTTTTGTAAACATCTTTAATTTGTTTTAACATAACCTCACAAGCTAAGCTCAAAGAATAGTTGCACACAACTGAAAGCTTACCATGTTAATTTATGCTTTAAAATAAATGAGAAATGGTTGATCCTCGAGTGAAAGATATTATTTTAACAATGCAACACTTTGGCAATTAGTTCGTTGCCCTTATCAACTATTTGCTAAAGCGTTGCATTATTGAAATGAATATCTTTTTCGATGATCAACCAGCTCTTATTTATGTAATACTTAATTCGAGTGCTTGAACATGAACTAGGCTTAAAAAGTTTAATTAAAAAACAAAACTAATAACCTGGAAATTATAATTAGCTAAGTAAATGAGTAAATAGTAGCTTGCAATCCAGATACCTGGAATGAACTTACCATTAAAATAAAAAAATCAAATATTGGTACTCCACACGAACATCAGATAAATATTTAAAATTTGCATTTTATTCACGCTTAAAAAAATCTCACTAAAAAAAGTATCCCTTTATGATCACATTTATTGAACAAGAAAGAAAATATAACCTCATTACATGATGGTTCAAAATATGGAGAAAACCCATTATTTTCAAATGTCATATAGTCAAAACTCTATGTTCCAAACTAATACGATGTAGTGTTCTGAAACCATCACCATTAGAAATAGCGTTATCATAGTTTAAAAAGGTAAAAACACTGAATGTCAAACAACAATGTAAAGTTTATAAATGTTATAAGTTTTGATTGGCTGACAAATATTTCGAAAACACTACAAGGAAGAGGCCAAAGTAAATAAAGAAATACAATTCACAGTGCTTAAAGATATATTTTAAGTCTTCATGTACAAGCATAATTACATATGAATTCCATAACATGTGACTGAATGAAAGTCAGTCACATTTTATGAAAAAAAGAGACACTAATTAATCGTATCCCACAATACCCTGGCTAACCTACAATGCAGCCAATTCAAAACTACTGGTTTTTATAATATGAATGTATCATTTGTTTTTCTTTGCATAAGCTAGATTCTTCCGCTGATTATGAGTCGCAACTCCACACCTAGGCGTACACACAACTACTGGATAAAAGGAAATTATAATAAAAGTCACCTTGTAATTAAATCACTTTTTATATTTTAATTATAATTTAAACTATGAAGCATAAAATCAGTAGTTGTATGACGTTTGATTGGTAAGGGAAATCCCAAATCCAACAGATTCTATTTATTTACACCAAATCCAATATAAGTAATATAATAATAATAATAATAAAAATTCAAATGATACACATTTTGCTTTGCTACCATGGAACGATACAGTATTGAGACATTATAGGTGTTAAAGCATTGTAAACTAGATGTACAAATTATGCCATGCTAATGTCTGTTGAGCTTTTTAGTGACTCCACTTAGCAGTCCATCCCTGTTTGTGTTGAAGCTCTTGGATAGGATCCCAAGGTGCTTCTATTTTGTGTGACTCTGAAGGTGGAGGTGGAGGAGGTGGCAACTCACTTGTGAAGTGAGGTAAGAGAGTCATTGAGTGCATAACTGATGGTGGTGCAGGTCCTCCATTATAATGTTGGCTCTCACCTCCTGTCTGCAATACAAAACACAATACATAATAATCTCAGCAATTACAATGTGCAATACTTCTGATATCAATTTTTGACATTCATTTTTGTGATATTAACCCTTTGATGAACTTTCACGTACCAGTATGTTAGATAGCACTACGGGCAGCAGGAGCATTCCCATATGTAAATGTTCTTTTGTTTCTCAGATTAGCATTGCTGTACATTTACGATTTCATATCTGAGTATTGTACTGCACTCTAGGTTCTATTTTTTATATTATCTGAACAATAAATGTTACACAGAGTACATTGTCACGATTTTTGTATGTGGAAAGTCTATGGTTGGTATCTGTCTTTGCAGATCGTTTTGTAGTTTGTGTGGTATTTTACCCTTTTCAATGGATTGAGGACAATAATTTCGTTCCTAAGTTGCATGATTTTACAAATAAACCAGGCATTTCTAACAAAGTTATTTAAGCCACCAGAACCCAAAGAATTAAGACTTTTCATAATATTTCTTGATATAGATTTGGTCAACAAAATTGTTACAGAAACCAACAAATATTACTACGTTATGAAAATATTACCGTATCTGACCATTTAAAACTGAAAATGAGGACAGCTACTAATGTTGACAAAATTTATACTTTCCTAAATAATAAATATTTTCATAACAAATATTAAAAATAGTACAATCATTAAGAAAATTAGAGATAAATGAAAAAATTTTTTTAAATCATTAAAAAATATTTTGCACTTAGACCACGTATCTGGGGATGCACATGTTGCTAAACAAAGGGTTAAAGAAAAAGAATCAGTACTTTACCTGATACGCTGTTGGATCCATGAGGGTTTGTAAATCATCGGGCATTGGCAATCTTGAATATGCCTGAGGTGCATTCTGGCTGGCTCGGTACATTTGTTGTCTTTCTATTGCTGATAAGTTGTTTGAAGTGGCCCAGGATATCCACGATGCTGTATTGATATCAGGTTCTCCACTATTCCCTACAATCCCTGTATAATTCTTCCATGCTCTCTCTGTTCCAATAGGGCGTGGTTTTCTGTCTTCTACTGACCTATGGTCTGATTGCGATACTTGACTTTGGGGTGAAGAAGGAGATACGTTAGGTGAACTAACGCCTCCGTTTTCTAATCCCGCCAATAAGTCTTGATGATTTAAAGAAGCGAGAGTGGCTAAGTGTGCAGTATTAAAGCCCATAATTTCAGGTTGCCCATAAGGATGAGTCGCTATAAAAGGCCACCTAGTCTGACCATTAGGTCTAGGTTGTGGAGGGTACTTTCCTATAGGAAATGAAATTACATTGTTATTTGCTAAAATTGCTGTAGGAGGCGGCGGCATGTATGTGGTCGGAGGGGGAGCTTGATTGAACATATGCGTTTGTGATGGAGGTTTGATAGAACTACTGAAGTCAGGAGCTCTGGGGTTCAACCTAGACATTGTCACTGTGGTGGTAGCTTGCGGTTGAGAATAACTCATAGAATGGTAAGAGTTTTCATTTGTAGGCACCATTTTCAATAAAGCAGTTGAATGGTCGGGAGTGTATTCGTTATAAACAGGTCTAGTATACTCTGGTCTAGCTACAGCTAAAGGCTGGGCAGGTGGTTCAGGCTCTGGAGGACTATAAGTGGGATATCCTGGCCCCTGTGCCAGAGGATTCACAGGCATTGAAGGTGGAGTATATGAAGAATTTTGTGATTTTGAAGATACTGGAGAACACACAGTTGTTCCTCGATAGCCTGGAGCTTTAGAAGCATCCACCTGTTAAACAAAATGTATAGTAACTTCTGTTATTGACATAATTATCTTACAAGGCGTATCTTCATTGTTATGAATGAAGAATGCGAAGAAAATTATATACATCAAAATGCATTACAGTGGCTACAATTGGAAAAATATAATCCTAAATGCAATTACCCCCTCGAATTACCAAAAAGTCGGGATTACACAGAAATGCGTTCCTGTTCATTAGAAAAAATAAAGAGTTTTAATGAACCCCAAAACTATTATTAAAAATTAACTAAATAGGTTTAGAGAACTTTATATAAACATTTTTCTTGGAAGCCCGACTCATTTCCTTTGCATACCGTAAAACTTTAAAAATTTCTTGCAAGCCCGACAAAGTTACTTTGCTTACCACATGGCTATAAATATTTCTTGGAAGCCCAACTCAGTTCTTGTGCATACCTTACTGTGTTGT
>JBAIZL010000004.1:12875251-12897751 GCA_036971475.1 Prosapia bicincta
TATTGGAACTTTACATCAGTTTATTATTTTCTTGTAAAGTTTAGGAAGCTTTAAATTGTTACAAATAATTCCCTGGAAGTCTATTTATGGATTGTTATCTAAATTTCAATTTAGATCGATATCGTTACAAAATATACAACCTGTAATTAGCATAAACAGACACGATCTGATAGTGGTTACTACATAAGTTATTTCCAATGCAATACTGTACGACGTAGGTTCACTAAGTTAGGTAACCAAACTTAACCCAACCTTTCTGAGCAGCTTCTAAAAAATGTTTTCTACTAGATATTCTAGTGTTACACTTTGCACAAGTAGTGATCATTAATTTTACTTTGTCTTTCATTACTTTATTTTGTATGACGTTATAGAGTGAAATTATGTGTTAATAACGCGATTAAAATCGAATAATAACGAAATAAAGTTCTAGTAATAAGTAATAAAATTGAAAATGCAAAGAAATAGATTAAAAAAATGAGAATAAAATAAATTCTAAATTTTTAAAACTATTTTCACTATTACCAAAATAGTTTTATTTGAAACAAAACATTTTCATTTGAGTTTTACATTTTAAGAAAACGCAATAGCAAATTTAATAATTTTTATTTCAGAATGTTTTGTTCGAATAATATCGTGAAATAAAATGGAGTAGTACAGCGTTGTGTTAAGTTTACGGTGTAGGCGATTACTTACTTTTAAGCAAGTCGCTATAAAGCAGAAAGAGTTTCTCAGATAATTGCAGTGTCTGCAGACACTTGCTTTCCTACACATAAACTTTACTACTCTCGCTTAACTACTAAAATAAAGTGCAGCCAAATCACAACACTTAAAGCTATTCAATTTTACAGTGTGTGGAGTTTCTGTAACTTGTATAATAGTGGCCACTTATTTAAACATTTTCTCTCCAAATCGAATTTTCCTGCTTCATTAGTTCGTTATACATTACATAGTAACTATAACACCATATTATATTCATTATTATAGTTTTGACAAATATTTTTTTCCTGATTCATTTAACATAAAATTAGGTAGGTTGTATTTTTCAAGGCCTTAATAAAAGACAAGTAAATATTAAAAACCAATGTTATATATGTTACTGTAAAATATTTTGGTAAATCTTATTGTTTACCAACAATAGTTGGGGTGTAAAAATAAAAATAATTTAAACAGAAATTTTTTAAAGACGATTCTTACTTGGGCCAATAAAGAAAATTTTATTTTAGTTACTTTTTAATTAATAATAATAACAATTAATGTAAATAAAATAACATAACCTATTAGTTGAAACAGCTGTTCTACCACTTAACCAATAACATAAAATCAGCTTTTTTATGAAATCCTATGTTACACCTGTTTCAACCCAAATGGGACAAAATAACTATATTGCAAATCTTGCCTTTTTTTGAAAAGTTTTTCTCCCATAAAAACTAAAAAAAAATTCATTAAATTTTAATAATGAATTGTTATTTGAAAAAAAGTATTAACATCAAGTGTAACCCACTACAAGCTGAAAAAAGTATTAAGTGGATGAATAAAAATGTGTTTTAATATTAAAAATGTCAACAAGATATAAGAAGAGTGTGAACTTATAAGAGGAATTGAAATAAGAGAGGTTTTCTGCCCTTATACAACTAAAGTTCATGAGTAGATGGGTTTGTTTTGGGAATAAAGCAATCAGTATATTTTCGTATTTGATTTTGGTAGCAACAAACGCGTACATCAAGGTTAGGTTAGGTTAGGTAACATTAACCCTGCTTCTGATTTAAAACTTGAGATTTACTGAATGTATGATGACCTAAGTTCGAAATGAACGATGATTACAGAAGAGTTCAAAATTTTACCTTTAGAAATTTACAAAATATACAGGAAATATATATATATATATATATATATATATATATATATATATATGTGTGTGTGTGTGTGTGTGTGTGTGTGTGTGTGTGTGTGTGTGTGTGTGTGTGTGTGTGTGTGTGTGTGTGTGTCTGTGTGTGCGCGTGCGTACGTGCGTGCGTGTTGTAATCCTTGGATGAATGTCTTTTTCTTGTTATATATGTATACACAATTAAATGATAATTTCATAAACAAGAATTTGTATTTTGATGTATACGGTATCCAGATGTAGTCATAGAGCTATAAGGTGCTATGCAAATTTTGATAATACTAATAGGCCTACTGCCAATCAGCGAAAAGCTTCAATGTATGAAAAAAACTAAAATAGAAATTCTTGTTTATGAAAGTATCATTTAATTATATATATATATATATATATATATATATATATATATATATATATATATAATATTCTTGTATTTGAATATCCTATGTTGTTTTCAATGTATATATATATATATATACATATATATAAGTAGTAAGGGGTTTGCTGTTCCCACCGGGCGTACGCAGCCGGTTCTGCCGGGTGTACGTAAATTACGTCATCACGTTGCCCCTTCCTTGGCGGGGAGCTCCAGCTCTCCCCCCTCTCAGTTCTCTGGTTCAGACAAGTCTATCGCGTTGTGTAATACGTAAATTGGACGTAAGAGGATAGAAATAGAATTGGCCACAGCATCACTACACGCGTCTAGAAAAACCTTAGACGAAACAGTGTCAACAATTAGCAGACAATTATAAAAATCAACAGAAAATATTGCTACAAATAAACACAAGTAATATTTTAAAAAATGTTTAGAGTAAATTCCCACTGAGGTCGACAAAGAAAAATTTTATTTAAGTTAATTTTTATGTTAAAATAACAACTGATATAAATATGTATATACACATGATATAATCCAATATTAAATGCAAAATAGAAATCCCCTTTCTTGAAATTTTCCATTTTTTTCTCTACACAGAATATGGTGTTGGACTATTATTTTTGTTTGTTGCTATTTATTCCCATTTTTTCATTTCTAATTTATAAACCTAATGGTGTTATATAACTTTTCCCAATCTATCAATCTCTTTTAATACTTCATTATTTCATGGAAATCCTCTCTTTTAATTTCATATACATCTTTAAGTAAGAGATATCTACGAATAGAAAAGTTGGCTCAGTGCCAAAACGCTGGATTTCAAACATTCAGTTCGATTCCCACCGAGTCATCAACTTTTTAAAATTCAATTAATAAATAAATATTATTGTAAAACTGTATCAACATCAATTGTCATCCACTACAGGTTGTAAAAAAAGGAATTTGAACTTCATTGGATGAATAAAAACGTATTTTATTAACGATTGAAAATTTGCACAAGATATATATATATATATATATATATATATAAATATATATATAAGGAGAGTGTGAGTTAATCGAAGGAATTGAATGACGGTTTAAAAATAAAAACCAGGCAATTTTTTTAGAGACAAACTTTCATATTATACGCAGATTAAAACGTAGTAAGTGGTTTTGCTAACCATAACTATATACCACATGTGGTAGGTCATACAGCACAGCAGAATAGTGCGTAATTTACAAGTCACAGAGAATAAATTTCTTTTTATCAGTGTTCGAATATTTTCTGTGACGTAAATCATTTCAAAGCTATCACCAGACGATGATAAGACTGTAAGAAGGATATTTAATGCACAAAAACGTGGAAAAGAATTTTCGAGGGTTGATGAATGAGGACTACCCTGACTTTAGTTCGGAAGGTGAGGACAATCATTGCCCATGTGGCCAGAGCTTCTTCTCATGTTGTAAGCTTCATCCCATCCCTACAGAAGGTATCTTTGTCTACAGTTTTAGTAAAATAAGGCAAGGGAGGAACAAGATGAATATCGGTAGAATTAAAATGCGCGTATTGCAATGCCTAGTAGTGGTCGTAATGGAGAATGTAAGGCCCACTTGTCAGAAACATAGGTCCTTATTTTACTGTATCGAGATGTTTCTAAGGATAGGCATGTTTCCCGTATAAGGATATATATATGTTTAGTATGTTTTCTTGTAAAATAATCAAAAACAACTGAAATTATTCAAGTACAAGAATTACTTATTAATTTCTTATTTCCACTCTATTTATATACTTCGAATGCTTCACATACATTCATTCTTAATCCTTTATTTTTATCTTTTTTAAGTTTATTATTTCAATATTTGGAAATTGGTGGTTATTATTAGTACCATGATTTAACATATGTTTTATATCTTGAATTATTATATTGATTCAGTCTTGATGATGTTGGTACTGTTTAATGTCGGTATTATAGTGTCTGCCGTCGCTGTCCGATTTCTAAACTCCATCTGTATGTTTTCTTATTGTAGCGGTGTTACACCGATATGCTCCTTTCACGGCTTTACTGATTGTTTCCCCTTGATAGTTTGGGTCTTCCCTATCTTTTTTCTCCGGTGGCGTCCATTCCCTAGGAACTCTTGGTAATCTGCGACATCCAATGTTTCTCGTCTAAAGAATGACATGATCTCCTAAGAGAGTCCATTTTTACTTCGTTTATCTTGCTCTTGTCTGTTTGAAACATTATCCACGTTTCTGCACTGTACGTCAAGGTACTCTTTACTACAGTGTTATATTTTCGTAGGGATGAGTTTGTAAGGGAATATTATGGATATAGTTACAACAAGGATAAGCAGATACGGAGGTAGTGGACGTGAGTAGTAGTAAGAGCAGTAATAAATACTTCGTGAGCATTAACCGTCAATAAAAATAACTGCGCAAGGAAATATTTCTACATGTTTCTAGACATGAAAATAACGTAAGGTATTTGGTAACTTCTACGATCCTAAACAATAATTTTACTTAGAAAAATTCTAACGAGAGTTAAAAAATGGCTGATGATGTTTTATAATTACTAATACAATTATTTTTAAACACTGTTAAACTGAATATAGAGTCAGAGATTTTCTAATTTAATTTAATTGAATTGATAACTTTTATAAAGTGCTAGAAATGTTCAACACATGACGTGACTTACTCTGTACAATGAAATGAATATTCGGGCTTGAACTTTGCCCTCGACAGGAAGTTTTGAGAGCAGCTGTTTTGCGTAACTCAATTATTTGCATGCACATATTAGTCTGAGGCGACAAAATTTAGATCTTTTGATTTCCTTTATTCATGAAATTTATAATATATGAAAATAAATGCATCTTAAACTTGATCATTTAAAAAAATTAATCAATTTGTTTATAATTAACACATATTTTTTAAATAATATTTCGTTAAAAAAGTAGGTAAAATTTTGAATCATTAAATGTATCTTTGGTCTTTCTATGGACACTTTTACTTTCGAACAAACTCTACTTCGTAATTTTGTGACTGAAAACTAAACACAAAATTATGTTATGTTAATGTTTGTAGATTAATAAAGATAAAACAAAATAGCATTTTATGAATTATCCATTGTCTATATCCTATAAATTTTGGTGGGTCTTATAAATAAAATACACTATTTTTGTTTACAACTTTTTATTTTTCTCAGTTAAAAAAAGAAATACAATTAAAATATTTTACGCACAAGACCAGAGAGTGGTGTATATTCGACGAGAGCGTCTTGGATGACGAGACAATATGCAGCAGTCTTTTCAGGCAGGTTTGTATTTGCTTCGATTTCAATTCGCACATCTATGGTGCCAGTTTTTAATGATTCATTTTGTCTTGAACAGTCTATAACAAATATTGGTGTTTTTGCAATGAATGTTTTAAAATCTATGGCCGGTCTATTATTGCTGCCATGGTAGTATGACGACTGAAATCTTGTGAAAAAATCGTAGATGATTGCCTTATTACCGTTAAAATTATCGTACGGATAATATTGCGAATTTAAATATAGTTTAATGTTGACAATGTTGCAAAAATCAAAATGACCGGCATTCTTGTTTTTCACATTCCTTCTGTCCGTTTGAAAAGCGATGATGACGTAACGAGGTTTTTCGCTATTGGACGCTGTTTTTACTGTCCAGGTTGAATTTTTTGAAGTCGGCAAAGCAGGATTATCGATGAGTGTCCAACGTCGAAATCCTAATGAAATTGGTTGGTCCTTATCGATTATTCTTAATAGCGATAAATTATAATCATCGGCCACTCGCACGTACGGAATTTTCCAAAATATTTTTGTAATTTTCAATTCGACATTATTGTTATTATTTTCCGTTATAATTGCATTTATATTGGTCGAACTTCTGAGTAATAATAATTCCTGTCTCACGTTTAATAAAATGTGGGCGTAGTCGTCTGCGAATCCGAGTAACATTTTCAGAGGAATACAAAACGAAAATTTATTATCGTGTTCGAAAGGAATCATATTTATATTCCATCCTCCGTTCAATAAAATATTTTTTTCATCTTCAGTGCTGGTTAATAGATTTTTAATTGTTGTCGTAATACCAACGTTTTTCACCCTGTCTATTTCTGTGCCACAAATTTCATATCTGATTTCGTCAAAAAGAAATGCCATCCCATTGCTAATTATTTTAACGCTTTGTTCCTCGTGATTGTTGGCCGGGTTCACTTCCTTATATTCTCCTTCTATATATATGTAACTCTTAGATGGCAACGTGTAAACATTTTGTTGGTGCGCTGGAATCCGAATTTCATCATTTTCACCAAATGTAGTTTGTGCGTACGGAAGATGCGTATGATATTCCAAATCTACAATAGTTTCGTCAAAAATGACCTTTTCATCTACTCGTAACATGTTCTTTATTAACAGTATAACCTAAAGATTCCAAAAATTCTTTGTTCCTTTTTGTTAGCAGCTTATGGTGATCTATTGGCTGACGTCTACTGACTGCCGCTGTAAAATCTGTTGTATTACTACTATTCAAAATTAGAACCATTATTAACTAACACTTCGCCGCAAATGAAGTCTGAGCGTTATATATTCTTCCCGCAAGTTTATCAGTTGTCCGTCCTGATCTTCGAGACGCACTGCAATATTATGAAGTAGTCCTGTTATGTTTAACGGCAGATAGATTACTGTAGTAGGTTTTTCAATAATTTTATAACCGGGTTCGACGGCCGGATAAAATTCGTGAATAATATGACCTTCAACACCGTTTCTATATGAACCTCTAGCAATGTTGCAAACAATTCGAATAACGTCTACTCTGTTAATATTTACCGTATTTTTGGAAGTATGCCAAATATTTGGTTTTAACTCCTTCGCCTCGAACCCCAATAGCGATCCAATGCTGTGCTCTTTGTCGAATCTAATTGCTTTCGAACAGAAGATTTTCGTTTTTAACGTATTGTTATTTCCTTTAAGATCAAACACAATGTTTTTCTCTCCAAAATTTTCATGAATAGCTTCCTTTAAAAACGAAACTATATTATCAATTTCGTATGATCCTTCGGGCAATTCTATAACTTTATTATTATCAAAATGAAATTTATCATTTACGTCTTTCTCAATGTTCGGTATGGTGTTGTAAGTCATAAAATCAATTAATCCAATTTCCCATTTTTCGCTGCGCAAATCTATGGGCGGATATATATCGCAAGAGATGTTTGACCCTTTACCATTTAAACAGAGCATTTTCGCCGGTTATATGTTGTTCGTTAAAAACTGTAAACACAAATGACCGCAGTTGTAACTAGTCAGTTTTTGTTTATTGGTATAATTGTAGAAAATGTTTGCATTGTCCGACGCTGTTTTGAAATATCGAATTATTTCCGGAGATGGAGGCAGATTGCCAAAACTGTCGAAATAGTAGATTTTATTTTTAAATTTTCGATAGGCCACCCAATGCGTTCCCGGTCCTTGTGTGTTGTCCAAATTTATAATACCATTTTCAGTCGTCAACATTTTTTTGGGCATATTATCGCTCATAAAGATGCCTCTGAAATTCGGAATTTTTAATTTGTTTACATATTTAAATAAATCGATATTTGTTAACGCTCTTTTTGGTAATTTTATTTTTTTTTTTTAGATTTTCCACCACCTCTATACGGTTTCAGGTAATAGCCTTTGCCGGCTTTTTTTCTGTTTGCGCAGCATATTTTTTTCATTCGTTTTAGCACTTTAGTTTTAATTTTATTTTTCGATGACGTTGATTTTTTTTTAGCAGCATTCCTTCTGGTTCTGCCACCTCCGAATTTACTTTTCGCATTCATTATGTTGGTAACTGCATAAGCGGCTGCCCTTTCGCCCAAACTTGCGTCACCTGACGTTACGCGTTCCCAAGCTCTATTGGCTAATTGCTGATCGGCGACGGCTCGATGACTCGAATCTGAATATTGTGAATAGACAACGTCGTGGTCTCTGCACGCTCGATCTAATTTATTTATACCGGCGTCACCCCTCCTTAATCTTTCTTGTAATCTTGTTCCTGGTCCGCAATACTGATAGCCCGGAATATGTAATTCAACTGGCAATAAATCTATAGCCCGATTTATAACCTTTCCCGGTAAACTTGTCAATGAACTTATTAATCCGCTGCCGCTGTACGCACTAAGCTGTTTTTTAGACATTATGTCCTCTTCTTCGTCTTCCGCCTCTTAATGGCGACGGAGGCGATATGAATATTGTTTCTTTCGGTTCTGGTATCAAATGAGCATCTGAAAATCCGACACTATCAGTTTCACTCGCCGCCCTCGGTTCCGATTCTTTATTCAAAATTTTTTCTTTTAATTGCTTTCGTAATTTATTCAATTCACTGCGAATCTGATTTGTACGTGTATTAATATTGTTTTCCAAATCTGCACATTTTTCATTAAATATTTTTAAATTGATAGCGTCTTTGTCTTCTTTCGGTTCGTGTAAATTCGAAAGTCTTTTATTTTGCATATCAAAATCACCGCTT
Organism: Prosapia bicincta; assembly: GCA_036971475.1. Lineage (NCBI taxonomy): Eukaryota > Metazoa > Arthropoda > Insecta > Hemiptera > Cercopidae > Prosapia > Prosapia bicincta. The sequence goes on from JBAIZL010000004.1 coordinate 12,884,008, forward strand.
TTGGTCATTTTAAAACCGACGCCAGGAGGCCCAGGAATTCTGTTTCGTCGAAAAGACGCGTTATGCAAATGACGCCCAAATTTATCAACACTCATAAGATGATGTTTACTGGTGAACAGATAATAGCGAAATGATTGTGCAAAATTATGCAATAATTCCGGATTCTTTTAACTCCTCAATTATAGATATTATCTCGTTATTATGGCCTTGATTGCCTGCCAACTGTGATGCCATTAATAATCTTAATCGCTCGCATAATTCGTTGGGATCGTTCCAGTAAATATATGCCGGTTTTTGCTGTTCATATTCTTTCAATATCAAACCGCTTCCACCGGCTTCCCAATCTATATTAGATTTAGGTTTACGCGCCGGAAACAGTTTTGAAATTATTTTCGTATACTTATGACTTCTATTTGATTTTAATTTTCCTATAGCAGAATTGTTGACCCTGTGTGCATTTGTGATAAGTAAAATATGTCGATATTTTGCAAGATCTTCCTCTGTGTAAATATGATCGTCGGGAATTCGCTTAAATAACAATTCGTATATGCCTCGTGTGCCTGCATATCTTATATCGTCGATTATTAGGTCGTCTCCGTTAATTTCCAATTCCTTATCGCCAATCATCCATTTATCGTTTTCTATACGCACACCGAAAACATTATCCGCTTGTCTGGGCCTTTTTATGAAATTTAAAAAATATTCGATTGATAATTTACCTGTAAATGTTTTTCGTATAAATTCTACAGCATCACGCACACCTTTAGGCGTATTCAATAAACCACTAATAGACGGGCTCGATTGGTATACAGTTTCAGGTTTTAAAGCAATACTCGTTGGCATGTCTTCTTCATAATCCTCCATTTCTGTTTCTATGTCGCTGTCTGTAGAGATTTCGTTTTTTATGTCCTCCATTGGCTGTTCGGGTTCTAAAGGTTTTCGCTTCACAGGAATCTCACTGTCCGCCACAATTTCGGTATCACTCATCGGCGATTCCGGTCTGGACGGCCGTCTTTTCGACGCATAATGTTCTTCTTCGGTATCGTATTTTTTTCTTTTCGCTTTCAGATCTTTTTGTTTTCGCTGTATAGTGGCCAAAAGTGTTTTCTCATTCAACTCATGCGTCGGCTTATAGCTAAATTTTTCGGCATACTCTTTTATCGGTTTAATCAGCGGCTCCATAATATTTTTCTCAATATGCCCTTCCATGTCCGTAATGCCTCGTTTTAGGGCGCTATGTTTTTCTTTAATTCTTTTTCTCAATTCTTTTATTTCTAAAATAATTTTTTCGCGCACGTCAAGTGGTTCGGTCAGAGACATCTTTACAACTGAATGAATTCGTCAAACATTATTCGATATCGTCCGTTATTTAATTTTCGCCCTTTGTCTAACAGTAGAAATGAATTTTCGTTTTTAGACCAGGCCAATGAACACATTTCTTTGAAAGCCTCAAATTTCATGTCTGCGTTGGCGTGATCATTGTATGCATGACGTATATTTCTTTCGTCTTGTCGAAATAATATCACTAAATTAGCGTTATCTCGTATCAGTTGCTTTGGTATTCTGCTATATGTTTGGCACAAGTAGAATGTATCTACATCGTTATGGCGACCCATTGCGAAGAAATTTCGAATATTATTTTGGCGTTCGCACATTACGTCATCAAATATCATAATTGAGTTTGGGCTGATTTCATTGGGATGGGGCACATCGTCGTTTTCGGTGAAAATAAAATAACCGACATTTGGTATTTTCGAAAATATGCGACTTAGAAACTGATATTTTGTTTGATTAATCGATTTGGAAAAAATATAGATATTCTCAAAAAATAATGCTCTTGGATGGAATATTAAATTGAACATGAGATTAGTTTTACCACAATTTGACGGTCCCACAATAAGACATCTGATGGAATTCGGTAAAAGCGGGCCATTACGCCCATCACACTTATTAGCGCAATCATTTTCGAAATATGTGTCGAAATTCATGACACGTAACGTTTGACTTTGTTTCACCACCTTCATCACATTAATAGATCCTTTTCGTTTATCCAAGTGTCTTTTGTCTTGTCATAACCTAGCCAGCGAACGAGTAATTTATTACCTTTACGACGCACCACTTTTTCAATGAGAAATACGTCACTAAATTTTGTTTTACTCAATTCCTCTTGATAGAAACCGCCCTTTATCTCATTTCCAGATTCGTCCTTTAGTTTATAGGTCACTGGAATAGTTGGTTCAACTTTCCAAATTTTATATATTTCGTGGCTCCAAGACGGCCAATAACCTTTATTGAAAGTCTTTTTCAACCTGCTGATTCTAACTGCATCGCCCACATTAAATCGGTTGCGTATAGATTGCTGTTTCTTTTGTCTATTTTCAACTATACGCCTGAGTACTAAATGCTCGTTATTTTCATTGACATCGGCGGGTCGCATTCCAATTGTTCTGTGCACGGTATTATTATAATTTTCAACTATATCGCCCAAAATGTTTAGCCATTTATAATTTCCTTGCTCGCTAAACGCTCTCCACATTTTCGCTTTCAATGTTCTATTTAATCTTTCAACTATAGACGCTTTCTTATCGGAATGCGTAGAATAATGATTTATATTGTATTTACTTAGTAAGGATTTAATTTTCGAATTAAAAAATTCGGTTCCCTTATCGGTTTGTAAGTGACGCATAGAATATGTATCTAAAATCGGTTGTAATGACTTTTCCATTTCAACAGCATTTTTAGATTTCATCGGCACCGCCAACGCATATTTACTAAAACAATTTATTAAAACCAAAATATATTTATAACCTTTATTCGCTCTAGCGAATGACAGCATTTCCACAAGGTCGGCTTGGTAAAGATCATACAATCCTTTCACCTCAACATGACGAGTGGGAAAATTCCTACGAGCCTGTTTATGAATCTCTCTCGCAATGCCCCTCCTCACTGTTACAGCTGGCGTTGTCATTGTTGTTCTGACTAGCCTAAAATGAATAAATCGTTATTTCAATTGTGTATTATTTGGATAGCCTTGAATTACCCACTACGATTATTAAGTGTCTGCACGAATCTTATAAGGAGGTGTTAATCAAACGCAATACTGACGGATACAATTATTCATTATTAAAAGATATTATGACTATAAATATACCCGATAATGAAGTATACGAATTTTTAAGAGTGTATTCCAAAGAGAGTTTATTGAGTGATGATTTCATGCTAATGAACTATCCACAATACAGAAAATTATTAAGGTCCAAAATCAGATGGACAATTACCTGTTTTCAATGTTAAGACAATAGGAGTTGCTGTGACATGTGTGTTTACGTCCAAAATCAGCAACAGAAATTATTATAGACAATGTAAAGGTGAATAAATAAATTATTTAACACATAAATTGAAACATTTATTTTATACAAACTAATTTACATCTTTTCCTGTTTACTTATTAACTAATTTACATTTTGGTGAATAAATACGATGTTCAATAGCTGGAACGTCTTTTTCCTGCCAACTATGAATTTGTATATTACAACAAATACAAACAGCATGATCTCCAATTGAATTATAATAAAACCCAGATTGTACCATGTCGTCGACATTTGGATATGGTTTTGGCCAATTTGCGAACGTATCTCGCATTTTCTTCTCTATATCAAAAATGGACAACTTACACTCTACATAATGTTGGCCAATACAACTTAGATTTAAAATTTTGTACATTTGTTTTCTCATACAGTCATTTACATCTTTACAACATATTTTTTCGTTTTTATTACTATTTTCAATAAAACCCTCCAAACCGCAGTAATGTTTTTTTACAAAACCATCAATACACGCATTTTCATCAGTATCAATAAAAGAAGACGTCATTTTTAAGTGTAATAAATTCTGTACACAATATTATAAATATTTACACAAATTTGATATATTTATTAAAAATTTCTTTACTTAAACTTAATAAAATACACACAATGTGTTTACCAGACAATCTATTATAAATATTTACACAATTTTGTTATATTTATTAAAAATTTCTTTTTTAAACTTAATAAAATATCTTTGTCTGGCAATCTGTCATATATATGTTCAAGATTTTCAGAATGATTCTTGTAACACGCTTTCAAAGCGGCCTTCCAAAACGTCTAGAGCTTTTCTCAAAGCTTCCTCAAATAACGCACACGCACAGGTGTCTGGGCCGTCTCCTGTAAACGACTGACAGGACCATGCGCAGCTTTTGTAGTGGTTACTAGCCATATCATAGTCTTCCAAACCATAATTCTCTACATAGGCGTTGGCCTTGCTTATGTAATAATGGGCCATGGTTTTTCCGCATGCACAAAGGTTTGGATGTGACGATAATGCAAACACACGTTCTGCTGCGGATAACATATTAGCGGCGTTGCGCAAACAATACTAAAGTCCAAGGTCCTGATGCAATTTATCTATTACACAAGGCAATAAATATTTTATTTACAATCACACCCAGCACAATTATTACAAACATCATTTTAATTGCTTATACCTGCTAAAAAATTAAAACGTTTTTATCTTTGAGACTGTGAGAATAAAATTATCTGTAGTGGTGGAGTTGAGCTTATAGTCAATTTATTTACAAACAAACAAATCGTGATAACCAAATTACAGTCGTTCAACGAACTGACAAAAAATAACAAAATTTCTCTCTTGACTCATTTATATGTATATTATTTGTTGCACAAACAATACTACTGACCAAGGTGATGACGCAATTTATCTGTTGCACAACGCGATAGACTTTTCTGAATCGGAGAACTGGGTACCCCTGAAATGCTCTTCGGACGGGGGCCGAGGGGCTCCCCAAGAAGGAAAACATATGAGAAACGAGGGGGGCGGCCAATCGGAAAGCGGATAAGTAAATGAAACGGTGGGAGAAATGAGGGGGGCGATCATGAGCGACCAATAGAAACCGCAACATTTCCTGGTGCAATTGTTGTCTGAACCAGAGAACTGAGAGGGGGGAGAGCTGGAGCTCGCCGCCAAGGAAGGGGCAACGTGATGACGTAATTTACGTACACCCGGCAGAACCGGCTGCGTACGCCCGGTGGGAACAGCAAACCCCTTACTACTTATATATATTTATATATATATATATATATATATATATATATATATATATAGTTTTTATATAAGTTTTTCAATAATTAATTACTTGCAATTAATATAAATAATTCTTTTGCAAACTGGGAAGTATGTGCAGGCAAATACAATGAGCGGGGTATTGATAGACGTGAATAATTGGTTTAAATATACATGTGATATTTAGTAGGGAAGGAAGGCACACTTAGTATGCACAGGATAGTTTCTTTATATTTCAGTATAGGCATATTGTACTGAGACAATACAGTTATCCATCCTGATGTGTACAACATCCTGAAGTAAAACCTCTTTAGTAAATATATACATAAGCTTCAGATTTTCGAATTTAGACGAAGATTACTATGGCCGAAAGCTAAAAATTACGCCTGTGCTAGTCGGGTAACGGAACAGCTGTTTTCGTCTTCTTTTAGAGGTTATTTGGAGGTTATGTTTCAAATCATTTTACGTCTGTGTCAACGTACTGCTGTATTTTGGTTATGCCACCTAAATTACTCCATATAATAAAGTTGAAATTAAAATAATTTTAAATGTTTTAAATATATATTTATTAGCCACATGTATTTTCTAAAATTATACACTGTATTTACGGGGCTAAAATATTAACGATATATAAGGTCATTTATGTTTGTATATATTTCGATATTTATATTTTATATTTTACATAGACGAATGGTCCAACGAATTTGCCAAGCATTTTTTTTATTAAATGTTGAACATGTTCAAAAACATATTATATTATATTGCAAATTAGGAAGTTAGGCCTTTGCCGGATTAACACGATGGTTCCCAAGAGAAAATTGTATGATTACGGGAATCGCCTCTTTGGATGAGTTAACGTTCTATATTTTTTATCATACTGCTCTAAACGAAAACTAAAAGTAAAAAAATATTTTTCACATGAACAGACAACAATCGAAATTCAAACATGATTTTTTCTATTTGTACTATTTTCTATTTGTGAAGCATGAGTTTTTTTATTAAATTAAAGTTTGACACTATTTCTTTATCATTTGGTAACATAAATGTGAAACGTACAGTTTTCATTGTGACACATATTTATTCCTTAACTTCGGTTGTGATTGGAATTCTGTCACTTGCTATTTGTCCATTGTACATTCGCCATTCACTGAACTGCGCGTATTCTTTGCGTACCTACTTCTTGGTTTCTCAGACAATACTGGCAAGAAACCTTCTTGGGCTCTATTAATATGTCTTCATCTTCGTATTGTATTCTACGTCGAAACGTATTTTTTTATTTTATCATCACAAACCAATCGATGGGGTCATCACTATCGAGGATATAAATTTGCTTGTTATAACCAATGCCACCCAATATCAGCTAGAATCAGGTAATAACCCATTACAGTGTAGAGGCGCATAGGAATTGTTATTGTTTACGAATTCCGCAATCAGCTCTTTAAAGAACTAAATCCACACGTGGGAAGTTGTAATTGCAGTAGCACAAAGGAAACTTAATTTTCTAACCAAGTGTTCACCAGTCACTCGACCAACACATTGTTTATTGTAAATATAATACTTTGGTAATTTCCGACATAAGTAGTACGCGTCATAACATGTTTTGTTCTACTTAGGTAAAACTATCTGCCATCAGTAATACGGTTCATAACTTGTTTTGTTCTACTTAGGTAAAATTATTTGACATCGGTAATACGGGTCATAACATGTTTTGTTCTACCTAAATAAAATTATTTGTCGTCAGTAGGCTAATACGGGTCATAACATGTTTTAATCTACTTAGATAAAATTATTTGACGTCAGTAATACGGGTTATAACATGTTTTAATCTATTTAGATAAAATTATTCGACGTCATTAAGGTCATAACATGTTTTGTTCTACTTAGATAAAACTATTTGACATAAGTAATACGGGTTATAACATGTTTTAATCTACTTAGATAAAATTATTTGACGTCAGTAATACAAGTCGTAACATGATTTGTTCTACTTAGATAAAACTATTTGATATAAGTAATACGGGTTATAACATGTTTTAATCTACTTAGATAAAATTATTTGACGTCAGTAATACAAGTCATAACATGATTTGTTCTACTTAGATAAAACTATTTGACATCAGTAATACGGGTTATAACATGTTTTAATCTACTTAGATAAAATTATTTGACGTCAGTAATACGGGTTATAACATGATTTGTTCTACTTAGATAAAATTATTTGACGTCAGTGATACGACTCATAACATGTTTTAATCTACTTAGATGAAATTATTTGACGTCAGTAATACAAGTCATAACATGATTCGTTCTACTTAGATAAAATTATTTGACATCAGTAATACGGGTTATAACATGTTTTAATCTACTTAGATAAAATTATTTGACGTCAGTAATACAAGTCATAACATGATTCGTTCTACTTAGATAAAATTATTTGACGTCAGTAATACAAGTCATAACATGATTCGTTCTACTTAGATAAAATTATTTGACATCAGTAATACGGGTTATAACATGTTTTAATCTACTTAGATAAAATTATTTGACGTCAGTAATACAAGTCATAACATGATTCGTTCTACTTAGATAAAATTATTTAACATCAGTAATACGGGTTATGACATGATTTGTTCTACTTAGATAAAATTATTTGACGTCAGTGATACGACTCATAACATGTTTTAATCTACTTAGATGAAATTATTTGACGTCAGTAATACAAGTCATAACATGATTTGTTCTACATAGATAAAACTATTTGACATACGTAATAATGGTCATAACATGTTTCGTTCTACTTAGATAAAATTATTTGACGTCAGTAATACAAGTCATAACATGATTTGTTCTACTTAGATAAAACTATTTGACATACGTAATAAGGGTCATAACATGTTTCGTTCTACTTAGATAAAATTATTTGACATCAGTAATACGGGTTATAACATGTTTTAATCTATTCAGATAAAATTATTCGACGTCATTAAGGTCATAACATGTTTTGTTCTACTTAGATAAAGCTATTTGACATAAGTAATACGGGTTATAACATGTTTTAATCTATTCAGATAAAATTATTCGACGTCATTAAGGTCATAACATGTTTTAATCTATTCAGATAAAATTATTCGACGTCATTAAGGTCATAACATGTTTCGTTCTACTTAGATAAAATTATTTGACATCAGTAATACGGGTTATAACATGTTTTGTTCTACTTAGATAAAACTATTTGACATACGTAATAAGGGTCATAACATGTTTCGTTCTACTTAGATAAAATTATTTGACATCAGTAATACGGGTTATAACATGTTTTAATCTACTTAGATAAAATTATTTGACGTCAGTAATACAAGTCATAACATGATTCGTTCTACTTAGATAAAATTATTTGACATCAGTAATACGGGTTATAACATGTTTTAATCTACTTAGATAAAATTATTTGACGTCAGTAATACAAGTCATAACATGATTCGTTCTACTTAGATAAAATTATTTAACATCAGTAATACGGGTTATGACATGATTTGTTCTACTTAGATAAAATTATTTGACGTCAGTGATACGACTCATAACATGTTTTAATCTACTTAGATGAAATTATTTGACGTCAGTAATACAAGTCATAACATGATTTGTTCTACATAGATAAAACTATTTGACATACGTAATAATGGTCATAACATGTTTTGTTCTACTTAGATAAAGCTATTTGACATAAGTAATACGGGTTATAACATGTTTTAATCTATTCAGATAAAATTATTCGACGTCATTAAGGTCATAACATGTTTCGTTCTACTTAGATAAAATTATTTGACATCAGTAATACGGGTTATAACATGTTTTAATCTATTCAGATAAAATTATTCGACGTCATTAAGGTCATAACATGTTTTGTTCTACTTAGATAAAACTATTTGACATAAGTAATACGGGTTATAACATGTTTTAATCTATTTAGATAAAATTATTCGACGTCATTAAGGTCATAACATGTTTTGTTCTACTTAGATAAAACTATTTGACATAAGTAATACGGGTTATAACATGTTTTAATCTATTCAGATAAAATTGTTCGACGTCATTAAGGTCATAACATGTTTTGTTCTACTTAGATAAAAGTATTTGACATAAGTAATACGGGTTATAACATGTTTTAATCTACTTAGATAAAATTATTAGACGTCATTAAGGTCATAACATGTTTTGTTCTACTTAGATAAAACTCTTTGACATAAGTAATACGGGTTATAACATGTTTTAATCTACTTAGGTAATTTTTTGACATCAGTAATAAAGGTAATGACATATTTTGATCTATTCTACTTACTAGCATTGTAAGCGATTAAAGCGTATAAAACATACAGTATATTTTTTATTACGAGTTTTATTATTTTAACCTGATATTAAAACTTTATTCGATGCTTGGTCAGATGAAGAGATAAATCACTAACATTTATGACAGAATAAAATTTTATCTAGAAAATAATGTAGAAGAGATAACGCAACCATGAAATAAAGAATGGTTTGATATTTGTAACGAAAGGTAGACTATTATGGACGATGTATACAGCGCAGCGCAAGTTAACTAACGTCGTTACAACATACGGCTTAGGTTTGTGTGGTGACCCCATTTGCAATTATAGCGAGTGTAAAGTTTAGCTGTTTTCTGTTAGTTTACGCTGCAGCGGTTTATTTACCAATTGCCAATAAAAACATGGACGTATTTCCAATTTGTTGGTAAACTGATTTGACTTGTAAATGCAGAGTAAATTAAATTTTGGAATGTGATCTGTGTGAAATTGTCACATGCAATTACAAGTCGAATTGGAAAATGAGAAACTGTAATTTTTATGTTGTCAGAACTAAACATCGCGAACAATATTTTTAAATATACAAAATGAGATTTACCGACAAGCGACAATGAATTAAACATTTACTCTAGTCACTGGCCAAAATATATAACTTGTACGACGAGGGAGTAACTTACTAGTAATGGAGGACAAATATCATGTGTAGTGGTAACATCATGTGAAGGACTTGGCATTCACTAGGATTTATTGCTTCCTACTGGAGACATACAGTAAGTAACGGAATCTTATTCATTGCAATAAAGTTACATAACTATGTATACATAGGTTTGCACCTTTCATCAGAGGTAAAATGGTATTTTGGTTTATTATTAAGGGTGTGGAAAATAATAACGCGACGGCTAATTATTAAACGTGATCGCTTGAATGAATAATGAATACGGAAAACAAGTTCGAAAGAAAGCGAACTGTCCTAAGCATGCTCACACAGTAGCTAAATAGATCTGAAAGCCTAACTGTGTTAGAATTTTAGAGAAGTTGATAAACTTTCCAGTTTGGGGCGGAAAAGTTAGGTTTAATGCGGTCTTTCAGTTTCTTGGTGTGTTTTGGGATGTTAAAGGCAATAAAACCTTCATGATTGCGGTCATAATACATCTTTAAACACTTTAATTTATTTTATCTTTAGTAAGTTAATACTGTACTATAACATTATTTTGCTATATTTAATTATTACTTTTTAAAATTTATTTTAGTTCATGTATGATTCATATTACTGCAACATATTGTTTATATTAGTAAATTTACATTGTTGTCAAATGTTAGTAACATTATTGCTTAGCAATGATTATATTCAAATTCAGTTCTTGATTTTGGTGAATTTGGGTAAAACGCCTTATATTATACATACATATATATATATATATATATATATATATATATATATATATATATATATATAATTACACTCATCTGAGATTGAATTTCTGTTATGGAGACGGTCAACACCATTAAAACAATTGACCTCAACAATAGGTCTTTCTGTTTGTTACTATGGAGACTATAAACAATTAACTTCAACATTGGATTGTTATGTTTGTTACTATGGAGATTATCTGGTTGATTAGTTCTGCTGCCTTAGGTTTCAATCCAGGCATTATTTCTTTCACCTTATTACGTTCTCCAGTAAATGTATCAGCTTAAACAATTGTTTCATTGTGTTCTACTTTAACTACTGAGCTCAAGTGTATATTAGAAAACAGACTTTTCATATTTTTATAAAATATTTCTCTTAGTATTCGCTTTGAAGTAATGTATTTCATTGCATTACAGGTGTAAATTATGTAATTTTTCCTGTGATGAATAGTACTTGGAAAATTGGGACAAATCAAACTCACTCGAAACTGTACAAGCTCAAGATTTACTCATAAATAAAAATAAAACTGCAATACAACTATATTGCAGCCATATTACAATAGCTAAAAAATGCTTGAGTTGGATACGTTTGGTTAGAAACAAAGCTATGCAACTCAACCAAACTAAACTAATCACGTTCATTAAATATATATATATATATATATATATATATATATATATATATATATATATATATATATCGCAATATGTATTCTTGTGTATTATTAAAGAACTAAGTCAAAATACAAATACAAGAATTATAATTGAATTTACAATTCAAAGCTTTTCGTTGGCTAACAGTACCAACATCATCAGGAATATTAAACAATTGTTAACAATTAAGAATATAATTCTTGTATTTGTATTTTGACTTAGTTCTTTATTAATACACAAGAATATATATATATATATATAGTAAGAATACAAGCGTTCAGTTCTGCAATCAGTTAGTCTACTTAGGAAACATAATTTTCCTGTTTTTATTACCACGCCTATCCTTGCCGGTTATTTTATATCTATTCTTAACAAACTTGTATAATATATATATATATATATATATATATATATATATATATATATATATATAGTAAGAATACAAGCGTTCAGTTCTGCAATCAGTTAGTCTACTTAGGAAACATAATTTTCCTGTTTTTATTACCACGCCTATCCTTGCTGGTTATTTATAGCTATTCTGAACAAACTTGTATAATAATGTGGTATAACATAGTACGGGCTTTCTGAGGGGTTGAGTGAAGTGAGGTTATGTTTGTATGATGATATATATCTAACCTTTATACGCTGTGTATAATTTCAACATTTAAAATAGTGTAATAGTTATTGTCTTGTTTATAATGTATTTTTAAGCATCATAGGTAAACATTAAAATTAATCGGAGTTTAGTCGGTTTAATGTCATCGTGAATTAATTTTAAACCATGTTTTTTTTTATTTTCGTGTATATTCACGTATTTCTGTCACATTCTATATTGTAAAATAGATAACCATTTTGCAATATCTCATAAAACTCCTGCCTGTAAAGATTTCTTTTGATTTTTCCTAATCTTGTCTTTTAAATACCGAGCATTTAATTAAACTCTTGTCTGAGTCTAAGATAATATCTTCTCTTTGAGTTCTTTATACTTAATATTAACAACGTCTACACGTTGTTTGTTTCTTCCCACAATTTCTAAAGCAAATATATTTTGCTTCAACCTAACCTAACCTAGCATTTCATTACATATTATATTCCTCGCGGCTACATCATCTAATTACCTAATAACCCAATTATGTCAGCGTTCTTTCATTTATTTATTCTCATTTACATTTCTGTCCGTTTCATAACAATCCTAGTATTTTACAATATGTTTATATTTCTTTAATATTCTAATTGTTTACATATCAATATATTAATTGTTTCTAAACAAATAACCTTTTTATCACAATGCCAGGTCCTCGTTATGCAGTTATGTTCATTATAATTAAGTAATTCCTTTTATTATATTCTAAGGTATGTTACATTTTAATCTCACCTATTATTTACCTCTTATTTTGTCAAGAATTTGTACAGTTTTTAGTACGAACCGAAGTTTTACCTTTTTTAACTTCAGTAATAATTTATTACGATGAAGCTGCGGTATTTCGAAACTTGAAAGGGTCAGAAATGAACAAGTACGTAACGAAATGGATAAAGGTATAAAAGAGGAGATAGACTGTAGCAGGGTTTGGTCATGTAAAGAGGATAGCAGGAGAAAGGTGGCCCCGAAACGTGCTAGAGTGGATTAACCTTGAGAAAAAAAAGGAGGGTCACGATGAAATTGGCGTAATGGCATCGACGAGGCAATGACTGTAAAAAACCTAGAAGTGACATTAATGTATGACAGAAGAAATTAGAAATTGAGGACGGAGAGGCGGCGACCGCTGTAATAGGTCCGTTACAGCTGTCAATACCTTAAATCAACATGAATTATATATACAATTGTTTTGTGTCTCCTTTTGTTTATCTTCCTTTAGTATGGTTCCTTTTTACTTACATTTATTCTATACTATTTAAAATTCTATACTTTGTATGCACCATTAATTTACATTAATAGATTTAAACGAAACTATATATTTATACTGTTAGACAATTTACGTTTACCAGCGAAGCTAAACCGATTGTTAGATAATTCAGCACAGATAAATATACATTTATCTGAAACAAATGACTAAAAATGGTTACATTTGCAATTGTAAACAGTTACATTTCATCGAAACATAGGCTACTACGTAATCGTTAAGTATACATAAATTATCAAAATGTAATTGTCATTTGGTTTTCTTATCGTGTTTATTTATTGCTTTACACATTTTTTTATATATTAAAATTTTATTTTATTATAGTAAGTAATATAGAAT
>JBAIZL010000004.1:12905251-12945251 GCA_036971475.1 Prosapia bicincta
AATAAACTGCTGAGGCAAGGATAAAGACATACACGAAGTTAACGCGAGCCGTATAAATTCAAAACGTAAATAAAATTTTACTCGACTTGTTTGTATTCTATTGCAGGAATGTCTAGACGATACTTTTAATTTATGTAATTCCATGTAGCATCAAAACGTAAAAAGCTATTTAGATATAAATTTTTATGTGGCTTTTGAAGTTACGTTGGAAAATAGAAGGCTATTTAAGTATGAAAACTCGTTAAAATTACTCAGTCCAAAGTTTTATTATCTGAATAAAGTTATATTACAGAAAATATAATTCATAAAAAACAACATTTCATATCGCAAAATTTTGGTTAGTTTTTAATATTCATTTTACTCTTAATAAATAATAATTGAGATGTGTGTATGAATGACAATAAAAATGAGTGGCTTTTGGAACAATAACAAAAATAAAATAAAACATAATTGGCTTAACATTTGGCCATAAGTAAATAGTTTTTTACTTTTAAATAGGCCACAGCACATCTATAACATATACACTTTAAAATATGCGCTGTGTACAACTATTTTATCTTAAATCAAGTAACAACATATGATTTCGTAGAACCGCTGATTTTATGTTATAGGCTATGAGGTAGAAGAGCTGTCTTATCACGTAGGCTTATATTACTTAATTTATTGCACATTAATAAATTAAAAAGTTCAACATTTATCAATAATTATAACAAGGTAATTAATATATTTAAATTATAATTCAATACTACTTACTACAAATTTAATACAACGATATTCAGTTATATATTTTTATTCTATTCTTTTAAACGGAAACATCCTTATTCGCGTCTTACACTTTTTAAGAACCGGTATTAATTAAATACCTTAAATAAAATTTGTATTCAGAACTTTCTAAATATAATAAAGGTTTTCTATCAACTACATTTTATTCAAATCTTTATTAACTACAGTCTTAAAACTTGATTCTCTTTTGTCGGTCAGTCCCATTAAGTTTAATGTTCGTTTTAGATTACTTCAATTGTTTCGGAGGAAAGTTGTAATTCTCCCACAATATCAGCTGCAATTAGTTACTGTCTTCTCTATTCTTCTTTTATTATTAATTTGCACACAAATAGACATAATGAGTATTTAAAGAGTAAGACATTTTCCTGTTATATACATTATCATATAGGCGTATTACAATATATATACCCGAGCTTAAAGTAGACCTAATTTCATTAATTTTTATTATTATTCAAAGATTTTCGTTGGTGCTGTCGATGCAGATAAGAATCAGCATCATTGTTGCCAAATGTATTAAAATATTGTCAAGTTCAACCTATTGTCGTAACGTTATAGAAATGGAATATATTAAATGTCAAATGTATCACATTTGGATCGATTTTATATTTGTTCACTTATTAATTTATATTACGTATTATATAGTATAGTTCAACCTATTATCGTAACGTTATAGAAATTGAATATATTAAATGTCAAATGTATCACATTTGGATCGATTTTATATTTGTTCACTTATTAATTTATATTACGTATTATATAGTATAGTTCAACCTATTATCGTAACGTTATAGAAATTGAATACATTAAATGTCAAATGTATCACATTTGGATCGATTTTATATTTGTTCACTTATTAATTTATATTACGAATTATATATATATATATATATACCTAATATACTTCATTATACTTAAACACTGTTAGTACTGTATTTATATATTTCGAATGCATCATATATGTTCGTTCCTAATCATTTATTATTTTCTACTTATGCAAAATTATTATCATAAATACAATAATTTGAAAATTTGATTTCTATATTTCTGGTTTTTGTAAGCAGTTGAAAGTCTTTATATCTTTATTTTAGTTTTTTCTTAGTATGGCATATATTAATTTTATCATAGTTTTCACATTCTAATTTATAAATGCCACTTTTTTCATGAATATATTTATTTATTATTGTATGACTTATTTGTATGTTTTCGTGCAAGATATCATATTATATATATATATATATATATATATATATATATATATATATATATCCCATATTGAAAATGGAAAGAAATAGACAAATTGTCCTTATGAATTGTTTTAGGTGTTGACAACATTTATTTAAACTCAAATTAACAGTTTTAAATTTTATTTTGTTAAAAAAACTGCACTTAATATTAATTTGATAATATTTGTAGCGAAATTATTTAAAACCATACAAGAAACCTAAACTTTAATATAAATTAAAATTTTTAAAAATTATAATTGTAATTACATCAATTTATGTAACTGGAAATGCCATGAGCAATAACGTCATATTTTGTTTCTACCTATCATTTTTCTATATTTATGAATATTCTTTTAACAAAGACTTTATTACTTTGAAAGCAGAGAGATCATATTACAAGAACCTATGAACAAATTAAAGGCTCTTCCTTTTACGAAACACTATATATATATATATATATATATATATATATATATATATATATATATATATATATATATATATCCCATATTGAAAATGGAAAGAAATAGACAAATTGTCCTTATGAATTGTTTTAGGTGTTGACAACATTTATTTAAACTCAAATTAACAGTTTTAAATTTTATTTTGTTAAAGAAACTGCACTTAATATTAATTTGATAATATTTGTAGCGAAATTATTTAAAACCATACAAGAAACCTAAAATTTAATATAAATTAAAATTTTTAAAAATTATAATTGTAATTACATCAATTTATGTAACTGGAAATGCCATGAGCAATAACGTCATATTTTGTTTCTACCTATCATTTTTCTATATTTATGAATATTCTTTTAACAAAGACTTTATTACTTTGAAAGCAGAGAGATCATATTACAAGAACCTATGAACAAATTAAAGGCTCTTCCTTTTACGAAACACTATATATATATATATATATATATATATATATATATATATATATATATATATATATATATATATCCCATATTGAAAATGGAAAGAAATAGACAAATTGTCCTTATGAATTGTTTTAGGTGTTGACAACATTTATTTAAACTCAAATTAACAGTTTTAAATTTTATTTTGTTAAAGAAACTGCACTTAATATTAATTTGATAATATTTGTAGCGAAATTATTTAAAACCATACAAGAAACCTAAAATTTAATATAAATTAAAATTTTTAAAAATTATAATTGTAATTACATCAATTTATGTAACTGGAAATGCCATGAGCAATAACGTCATATTTTGTTTCTACCTATCATTTTTCTATATTTATGAATATTCTTTTAACAAAGACTTTATTACTTTGAAAGCAGAGAGATCATATTACAAGAACCTATGAACAAATTAAAGGCTCTTCCTTTTACGAAACACTATATATATATATATATATATATCCCATATTGAAAATGGAAAGAAATAGACAAATTGTCCTTATGAATTGTTTTAGGTGTTGACAACATTTATTTAAACTCAAATTAACAGTTTTAAATTTTATTTTGTTAAAGAAACTGCACTTAATATTAATTTGATAATATTTGTAGCGAAATTATTTAAAACCATACAAGAAACCTAAAATTTAATATAAATTAAAATTTTTAAAAATTATAATTGTAATTACATCAATTTATGTAACTGGAAATGCCATGAGCAATAACGTCATATTTTGTTTCTACCTATCATTTTTCTATATTTATGAATATTCTTTTAACAAAGACTTTATTACTTTGAAAGCAGAGAGATCATATTACAAGAACCTATGAACAAATTAAAGGCTCTTCCTTTTACGAAACACTATATATATATATATATATATATATATATATATATTGAAGAGTAAAAAAATGTTTAGCGTCATTACCTTCTCAGTCAAGGCACTAATTAACACCTTTAACTGCACTGCTGTTGTGTTACGCTAAAGGCGTTAACATCACTAAGTTATTAATTACGTCAGCACCGAGATGTTGGCGATGCTGTGCGGTGCGCGGGTCCTACTGATCACTTTGCCAGACATTCCGAATCTGGCGATAGTTGTCGTCGGACTTGGTAGTGTACTGGGCTTCTCGTCGTCGTCAAAGTAGTAAACCTCGGTTCTGTCGAACGTGTACGTGAAGAACGGGCTGGAAGAGTTGCCTCGGCGGCCGCCGTAAACGTCTGGATAATGGAATAAACAAGTTGATGATGCGACTCAGAAAATAAAGTAAAAATACAGCAATAAAAATACTAAGTAATGCTAAAAAGGTAAACATAATTCTTGTGTAACTGGCTAGAAAGTATAATAAAGTGAAAAGGGTGAGAGGACAGCTCGCAAGAAGATCCTTCCGTGTTGCTTGAACTAAAAGATTGATGTTAACATGGTGCAGTAATAGCTATCAGAAAGAGATTGGAATGGTGTTTAAGACTGAAAGTACTTACTATTAGTTCGCTGAAGGAGATAATTTGCTCACTGAAGTATAGAATGAACTTATGCTGGAGATTATCAGACCTCTTGAAGGACAACTTCAGCTCACTGGAGGAAAACATTAGATTACTGAAACACCTATAACCTTACTGGTGGGATATCACCAGGGCACTGATAATCAGCTCACGAAGGAGAATATTAGCTACTGTTGGAGAGCGTTACCTCTATGAAGGAGAATATTAGCTACAGCTGGAGAGCGTTACCTCTATGAAGGAGAATATTAGCTACTGCTGGAGAGCGTTACCTCTATGAAGGAGAATATTAGCTACTGCTGGAGAGCGTTACCTCTATGAAGGAGAATATTAGCTACTGCTGGAGAGCGTTACCTCTATGAAGGAGAATATTAGCTACTGCTGGAGAGCGTTACCTCTATGAAGGAGAATATTAGCTACTGCTGGAGAGCGTTACCGCTATGAAGGAGAACGTTGGTTCCTTTAAGGAGAATATTAGGCCTCTGGAGGAGAAAACTCGCTCTCTGAAGGAGAAGACTAGCTTTTTGATGGAGAATATTAGCTCACTGAATGAGAAGACTAAATAACTGAAGGAGACGATTAGCTCTCTGAAGGGGACGATTACCTTTCTGAAGGAGAATATTAGCTCACTGAAAGAGCTATCACCTTCCTGAGGAAGGTCAAAAGCTCACTGACCAAAGGTCATCTGAAAAAACGTCACACTGGAAAAGTGTTCTATAGAGAAAAAAATATTTTTCCAAACATTAAATATTCAAATGTCCAATTTTGTAGTATTAGAAAATAAAACAGTTGAAACAGTTTAATATTAAACTAAACTATTTTATTATTTAAGCATAAAAAACTATGTACCTCGCAATATACAAAATATTATCTCTGAATTAAAATTTATATAGCTTAAACTAAAGTATTTTGGATAAAGTTAAAACATAATTAAATTTAAAAGCGGTTCTATTTTATTATTTGCATTATTTTTAACGGGAGAAGAGTATCCATGGCCCTGGTAGGGGCAGGTCTACTGCAGGAAAGCTGACCTTTTAACGCAAGCCTTGATTCTCCCCACTTCTTACCAGGACAACTTCAACCCTTCTCATTTCTTTTACCTACCACATCACGAAAAGCAACAGATAGGCAGTAGTTTTGTTTAATGCATTCCACGCTCCACGGGTGAGTTTTAATATCATAACCTAATGCAACGTGTTATTTACAATTCTTTTTATAATCTTTATTAATGACGATGAGTCACATTGCTTGATGGCTTAAACAATGATACACACACACACACACACACACACACACACACACACACACACACACACACACACACACACACACACACACACACACACACACACACACACACACACACACACACACACACACACACACACACACACACACACACAAACACACACTCACATACAAGTAATATGTTCTACTATGTTAAAGGTTTACTTACTGTACGAAGTGTAAATGATAGAGAAAATTAGGCACAGGAATACCAACGTTACAGCAATGATTGACAAATTGCGTTGCCATGGTTTCGAGTTTGGTAACATCTCTTCCAAACTAAAACAATAACGTTCTGTTTCATATTAACATTCCAATATAAAGCGACTTTTAATCCTGATAAAACTAATGTCTCTGCTCCCCTACATCAGCCTCATCCACTAATAATGACGACTTTCGCTGGTTTTCCTTAATCATATTGCTTTTCAAAAACTATATCCGCATTGACGTTGACAATGGAATAGGTTATAGGCCTAATCTCTCTCTCTCTCTCTCTCTCTCTCTCTCTCTCTCTATATATATATATATATATATATATATATTTGTATACATATAAACAAAGGCTGTATAATGTATATTAAACGGTAGTCGCCAATATTAATATCACTGGAGTTTAAGGTCTATTATTTAAAATATTTGAATAACAGAAAGTGTCTTTTTGTTTGTTTGAATTAATTTGGGTCGTTTGTATTAAGTGATTATATGAAGATAAACTTGAAAAGCATTATTACCAAGGGGATATAGAAAGCCGTGGATAACTAACGTGTGAGTAAATTTCCAAAAATAGTTTCTAGTTGATATTTTGTGAAATTTAAGATGTGTTATTGATGTAAAAAAATGTCCCACTAAATATTGTTAAAAGAAGGTATAAACTAAGAAAACTGATTAAATTTATTGAGCAATATAGTAAATGATTGAAAATTATTGAACAAATTTGAAACAGTGACAAATCTATATAGTAATAACCTATAAAAAGAATTTCATGTCGATTTATCTTAGCGTATAATTCTTTTCCTATATGCATAGAGTAAGCTTTTGAATTATATTGAGTAAACATTTCAAGTAGAAGGACTACACTCCACCTCTTCTGATAAAGTTTTTACATTTCGAATCGTATTATGAATCTTGTGAGATATTGTAAAAATGTCTCTATATTTGCTGAGTCGTATTGTGAATCAGTGTTGCAAATCTTGTGAGATACAGTACTACCTAAAAAAGTCTCTCCATTTGATGCGTCGTTTTGTGAATCGGTGTTGCAAATCTTGTGAGATACAGTGTAAATAGTCTCTACATTTGCCGACTCGTATTGTGAATCGGTGTTGCAAATCTTGTGAGATACAGTCTCTACATTTGCCGAGTGATATTGTGAATCGTTGTTGAAAATCTTGTGAGATACAGTGTAAACAGTCTCTACATTTGCTGAGTCGTATTGTGAATAGGTGTTGTAAATCTTGTGAGATACTACGCAAGATATCTCTACATTATTGGGTCACATTGTGAATCAGTGTTTTAAATTTTGTGAGATACAATACTACTTAAAAAGGTCTCTTCATTTGCTTAGTCATATTGTGAATCAGTGTTGCAAATCTTGTGAGAGACTGTGTAAACAGTCTCTACATTTGCTGAGTGTATTGTGAATCGTTGTTGCAAATCTTGTGGGATACAGTGTTAACAGTCTCTACATTTGCTGAGTCGTATTGTGAATCAGTGTTGCAAATCTTGTGGGATACTGTGTAAACAGTCTCTACATTTGCTGAGTGTATTGTGAATCGTTGTTGCAAATCTTGTGGGATACAGTGTTAACAGTCTCTACATTTGCTGAGTGTATTGTGAATCGTTGTTGCAAATCTTGTGGGATACAGTGTTAACAGTCTCTACATTTGCTGAGTCGTATTGTGAATCAGTGTTGCAAATCTTGTGAGATACTGTGTAAACAGTCTCTACATTTGCCGAGTGGTATTGTGAATCAATGTTGCAAATCTTGTGAGATATAGTGTAAACAGTCTCTACATTTGCTGAGTCGTATTGTGAATAGGTGTTGTAAATCTTGTGAGATACTACGCAAGATATCTCTACATTACTTGTTAGATATGAATCGTAATATGAATCGATGTCACAAATCTTGTGAGATACAAGTAAAAAGTCTCTATATTTGCTGAGTCAGAATATGAACCAGTGTTAAAAATCTTGTGAGATACAAGTAAAAAGTCTCTATATTTGTTGAGTCGTATTGCGAATAGATGTTACAAATCTTCTGAGATATTGTGAATATATCTCTATATTTGCTGAGTCGTATTGTGAATTGGTGTTGCAAATCTTGTGAGATACAAGTAAAAATGACTTACATTTGCTGAGTCGTAGTATGTACCGGTGTTGCAAATCTTGTGAGATATTGTGAAAATGTCTCTATATTTGCTGAGTCGTATTGTGAATTGGTGTTGCAAATCTTGTGAGATACAAGTAAAAATGACTTACATTTGCTGAGTCGTAGTATGTACCGGTGTTGCAAATCTTGTGAGATATTGTGAAAATGTCTCTATATATGCTGAGTCGTATTTTGAATCGTTGTTGTAAATTTTATGAGATACTACATAAAAAGTCTCTATATTTGCTGAGTCAGAATATGAACCAGTGTTATAAATCTTGTGAGATACAAGTAAAAAGTCTCTATATTTGCTGAGTCGTATTGCGAATAGATGTTACAAATCTTCTGAGATATTGTGAATATATCTCTATATTTGCTGAGTCGTATTGTGAATTGGTATTGCAAATCTTGTGAGATACAAGTAAAAATGACTTACATTTGCTGAGTCGTAGTATGTACCGGTGTTGCAAATCTTGTGAGATATTGTGAAAATGTCTCTATATTTGCTGAGTCGTATTGTGAATTGGTGTTGCAAATCTTGTGAGATACAAGTAAAAATGACTTACATTTGCTGAGTCGTAGTATGTACCGGTGTTGCAAATCTTGTGAGATATTGTGAAAATGTCTCTATATTTGCTGAGTCGTATTGTGAATTGGTGTTGCAAATCTTGTGAGATACAAGTAAAAATGACTTACATTTGCTGAGTCGTAGTATGTACCGGTGTTGCAAATCTTGTGAGATATTGTGAAAATGTCTCTATATTTGCTGAGTCGTATTGTGAATTGGTGTTGCAAATCTTGTGAGATACAAGTAAAAATGACTTACATTTGCTGAGTCGTAGTATGTACCGGTGTTGCAAATCTTGTGAGATATTGTGAAAATGTCTCTATATTTGCTGAGTCGTATTGTGAATTGGTGTTGCAAATCTTGTGAGATACAAGTAAAAATGACTTACATTTGCTGAGTCGTAGTATGTACCGGTGTTGCAAATCTTGTGAGATATTGTGAAAATGTCTCTATATTTGCTGAGTCGTATTGTGAATTGGTGTTGCAAATCTTGTGAGATACAAGTAAAAATGACTTACATTTGCTGAGTCGTAGTATGTACATGAGATACTACATAAAAAGTCTCTACGTTTCCGAGTCGGGTACTTACGTAATCTACGGAGGCCACTAGTATACCGCGCACTGAGGTGGTTAGGTTATCGTAAATATGTTACTATTACTTCCCTGTTACATTAAGAACCGGATGTGGGGATGTGCTAAATAGAGGCATCGAGGTATCGCCGGAATATGTATGTGGCGATTGGAAGTGACTGCGACTGGCGGCGATGCGTTAACTCAATTCTCAATAGCATCACTTTTTTTGGGAGGCAGAAAACGAGAATTGCAATAATGACAAATAATTTTCACAGTAACTCAAATAAAGTCAGCCTCATGTAAGTATTTAGTGTTCTTACGTTCCCTGCAAAATAGCGTCGTATTGTGAACAGGTGTTGCAAATCTTGTGAGATACTACGTTAAAAGTATCTACATTTTGGTAAAATTTGTTACTATATATCTCCTTTGTTTTAGTTGTTGAAACACAATCAGAAAACGAGAGGAGCCTAATTATCCCCATTGGCCAAACCCTAATGACACAACGATAACCAAATCCACGAAATGTTTACACAAATCCGAGCTATTGTAACTTTCTCTTAAAGATATTTAAAGCATTTCCGAGAAACATATTTATAATGCTATTGAGAATGTTTCTTTAGACTCTAGCAGAGAACAAGAAAACACACCCGCTGTCAATAATTGTTTTACGCGTTTCATTTAAAATCTAATCAACATCAGTGTGTATAACACAAACGCTAAATTCAAATGAACGCATTTAAATTCTGTTATGCATTCACACAACGACCTCGGTTGCACACAATAAAGCAAAAGCAGGTATTTTTTTAAATTTTCATGGAACGTGTTTCTATTCCCCGAGCAGAGTCTCCAAACTCCACTTTATCCTTCGTTGGCTTTTAATGTGTTTCATTCAGCGAATAAAATGGATCGCTATGAATAACAAATATCCATACAAAAGACTTTAATGCCAAAAATGTGACTTTAATATTGAATATGTTCTATATCCAAATTTTTATTTTTAGTAACTATAAAATATCAAACACCAATTTGCAACCAGTAGTTTCTCGGATGCGGTTAGATGAGAAAGTTATCTTCATTATTATAAATGCAGTATCTATTATAAATGCAGAAATAAATTTTAACACAAATTCAGAACAGAAAATCAATCAAATGAGATTTTTTTTGACAGTGATAAAATAAAATAAAATAACTATTTAAAAGATTAAATATTAAAATGTTCAAGTCTTTATAATATTATAAACGGGTTAATAAATCACTTTGTAGCCATTCAAGAATTACATAGCAAAAAACGTGCAAAAATAAATCAATTTTACAAATATTTTAAACAAATTATTTTAATGCCATGATTTTAGTGCTCACCAGTCACTGATAATGAGAGCTTAGCTGTTAAAACATGTATGATATTGAAGTAATAAAAAAAAAGAAATTTGTGAGATTTATATTTTGCATGTTTGCTGTTTATACACGTTTTTCAATCTTATTTGACGGTTGACCAATGGTTTTAATACACAGTATGGATGCTTTAACATTTGGTTTTGTATTCCCTTTAATTGATATTTCTTACAACTATTTTTGTAGAATGTTTTGCATTTTATTATCATACAAAAGTCTCCATAATTATAATTGAATTTATATTTATTCCACAAAAAAACAACAAGTGGTTAGCAAGTATCTGCATAAAAAACTTTAAAATGACATAAATTAAAAAGGCCACTTATAATTAATTTCTAGTTTAACTGGTTTCAACTATAATTTTTAAAACTGTCCGAAAAACTATATGACCCTTTTTTGTTCAACTTATATTATAGAAAATGCAGAAACCATTGTAGAGTTGCTTATATTAATAATTTCGAAGTTGTAATCATCAGCTAAACTCAGGCATAATAAATTTGACAGAAAACTGCAGAATTTATAATTATGCAACAAACTGGGCATGTGTGAGAAGTATAGCAGTTTACTCACGTTACGTGCGGGTTCCGTATCATGATGGCTGTGGCGGGTACAAGCTGTGATGTTCCGCTCGGGACTGCAACGCCTGGCCAAGTAAACAACACATTAGGCGTCCTTAATTAGCAACAGCGTTGTTGATAACTTGAATTGAAATAAAACCTGAAAGTTCTTTCTCGTTACAAGCCGATGTAGATACACACAAATTCACAAACATTGTAAAGCCCAAAACATATTATAATATAAACAGTATACACACTTTGACTTTTTTTTAAAACGCAGATAAAACAGACAAAAACGCTACCTTTCTGGCCAAACTAGAGAATAATGATTTAACTCTTTATTTAGCCCTTAATAACTTAGTTCCTTTGAAAAGAGACGTTAGGTTTACATAAAGTTTAAAATAATATTCACTGTTAGTATAACGTAGGTTCAGTAAGGTTAGGTTATAATTGTGCATTTATAACATTTAAATTTAAATGTTTCGCCGTTAGTCTCGGAAAGTATTAATAGATAGTGACAATAGTAGAACAGTCTCAGTAACGGTAGTACGTACATATAGGCAAGAGAGAAGATAGATAGATAGGTAGGTAGATAGATAGATAGGTAGTTAGATAGTAGAATAGACAGACAGACAGGACAGACAGACAAACAGACAGATAGAAAGACAGACCAGACAGGACAGACAGACAGACAGACAGGATAGACAGACAGACAGACCAGGCAGACATACCGATTAGACAGACAGACAGACAGACTAGACAGACAGACAGACAGGCAGACCGATCAGACAGACAGACAGACAGACAGACCAGATCTAGAGAGCGAGAGAGAGAGACAGAATAATTTGTGTAGGGTTTGAATCATCTACGTCAACAAGACCCTTGGGTAGCTTACAAGTCATGTCACAATGCCAGTCTCTCCGTCTCTATCACCTCGTTACCAGTCTCCAAAGGGATTTGTACCTCTAAATTATTAGTAACAAATGTCAATAAAGCTTTGTTTGAAACTTTCTTCTTTAATGTTGGAACCGTTATAACAAACATTCTCCCCTTAGGTTAAGGGGGCTAACGAAACCCAAGACCACAAGATTCTTTACTATGTATGTATTTCAAACCACAACGTTTCAATAACTTTATGGTATTGACAATATGACCTTGGTTGGGTATTTTCATTTATATGGCGTGCTTGAATACAGTTTGACCATAGATCGGATGTTGCATGCAGTGGCAGTGTTTAGTTGCATATAGCTTTTGTAAATAAAAATACCTGGAGAGGTTTATTGAGCCTTACAATCTTCAAGGGTAACACTTTATCTTGGTATTCTTATCATGTGAGGAAATGACATCAATGCTCCCCATTCTCTTCTGCTCAGTAACGTTATGTTCCCTTTTGCAAATTCTTCTTCTCGATCCCAATTTTTTGCTCATGTTGTAAAATAATTTTAATCGGAATCTCTAAAGACCGCCAGACATGACGGAACTGCTCCTCTCAGGACTACATCCAGAGACGTGCCTAATCTTACATCAGTGGGTAATTAACGACCCGGAGTTTTATGTTTTACTCTGTCAAGAATAAATTAACACAGATAACACGTGATCTATGACTGACTTGATGATAAATAATTATGTAAATAAAAAAGAAAATTAAACAAGTTTTTAAAAAGGTACTAATATATAAGTATATATTTCTATATTATTGCACTGTCCTCCATTTCTGAACTATTAGGTATCAAGTCCTTAGGTCGTTGGAAAGTTAGTTTAAAATTAATTACAGCAAGTAATATAAAAAAAAATTAAAGTCAATTCCTATTAATAAATTTGTTGAGCATTGTGGACTAATGTTTTTAACTAAATAAATTAAACCCACTAACCACAATAAAAAATCTTTATTTGACTACAGTAACTTTATGTAAATTTCAATTCCATAGTAATCATCTTCAGAAGTACTTATGAAGATGATTACTATGTAATCGAAATGTACATAAAGCAATTGTAGTAAAATAAATATTTTTGTATTGTGGCTAGTGGATTTTATTTATTTAGTTAGTACTTCTTGTGTCGAGCAAGGAAAAACTTTATTTTAGTTACTTTGTATTAAATAATTACATATGATATAAATAAAGTAACATAAGCTATGCGTTGAAACAGTTGTTCTACCACATAACCTATAACATACAGTCAGCTGTTATATGTTAGAATTCGTAAGTTATCACTTATTTTAAGGCAAATGAAATGAAATAACTATATTGCATACCTTGCTCTTTTTGTGAAAAGATTCTCTCCCATAAATATAAAAAAACAATTAATTAATTTAATTAATGAATTAATATTTGAAAAACTGTATTAACATCAATTGTTACACACTACAATTTAAAAGAAATGTATTTGAACTTGAATGAATAAAAAGTAGATTATTAACGATTGAAAATTTGTAATATATATATATATATATATATATATATATATATATGGAATTTTCATACCAACATCATCAGGAATTTTCATTCCTGATGATGTTGGTATTGTTAACCAACGAAAAGCTTTGGATATAAATTAATAAATATTCTTGTATTTGAATAACCTATGTTGTGTTAATATATAAAAGGAGAATGTGAACTAATAGGAATTGAAAAGTATACCTGACTGGCAAGAAACCGAGTTAATAAAAACGTTTCTAAAATAGCAATAACATGTGAACGACTATTGGCTATAAAGTTTTATTTAAACTCAGTTAATATTAAATTAGTGAAACGGTGGCACAATATTTTAATATAAATAAATCCAAATCTGAACCACATAAACCTTCTATTTAAATCCTGAAGTGTACATTTCGATTGCAAAGTAATCATCTTCATATTAAATTACTACAAGACCAACTAACCGGTAGATTTTTTATAATAAACTAACTTTCCAATGATTGAAAGACCTAAGAGCAAAATTGAGAATTGGAAGATAATTATATATGTACAAGTTCCTTTAATATACACGCATATACATATGTATTAGGCCCGATCAAATGAGCTTATTTAGGGAGTTAGTATTGCAGCTATTTCCTCTGAAGATGATAGATTTGTAATCGGGATGTAGATAAAGATTTAAATAAAAGGCTTATGCGGTTAGAAGAATTTATTTATTTATAATAAAAAAATCAGTTTGTTAAAATTATAACTGAAATATTAGACTGGCAACCACAGATGTCTATCATGCGTTATAAACATTCAAGTTTCGTCAAAGTGCGGTTAAACTAGAATACTCAATATTTTTCTCTCTATTTGAATAAAGACAATGCAATTAAAAAACCAAACTTAAAAATAAAACTTTGTGAAGTCAAGGATATATAGGAGTATTAAAATTAGAAAGGTATCTACAATAATCAAGGCTGATACGCTCATCTGTACTTCCATTAAAATTCCTTTTTCTAAATTCAGCCATATCGCATTCTACCTTCACACCATACTACAACCTCCCCAGGAGGAACCTAGTGTGTTAAACCATCTAAATCTGTGTTTTCAGTGGAGGCTTTCCTGATGAATTACCACTTCCAAG
Source organism: Prosapia bicincta (assembly GCA_036971475.1). Lineage (NCBI taxonomy): Eukaryota > Metazoa > Arthropoda > Insecta > Hemiptera > Cercopidae > Prosapia > Prosapia bicincta. The sequence goes on from JBAIZL010000004.1 coordinate 12,919,968, forward strand.
AACATGTCCAAGTTTAGCAGCCAAGCAACAAAATGGGCAGGGTTAGTATAATGTATACCAGATTTTGGTTTTCAGACAATATCCGTTGGCACAAAATTTGTAGTTTAAAGAAAACCTACCGCCTTCAAATGCTTTAATTCACTCAATTTCGACAGTTTTTTTCGTCTGTTAATATCGGTTTTATTTTGTACAGTAACAATTTTTAAAAAAACCCACCGTTTATTGAAATGAGTTGCTATTACATTTCGGGTGAGATTTTTCTACAGCTCACCTCGAAGTCGATTTGATCCGACCCTGACTGTAAAATAAGGGAAACATGTTGAAACCCATGAAACAAACAAACATAGCACTAATAACACCATTCATAACCGACGTTAGGCAAAACTAATAAAAGCAGAACCCATGGAATAAGAATGAGCTTTAGAGAAGAAACAAATACCAGGTAATTGAAAAAACGTTTAGTGTGGAACAAACCGGAAAAAACAAATTACAAATCACACTCTAAATTAACATATTCTACAATACCAAAAAAATTGGTAACATAGCGTTCCAAAAAAAGTATTCCCTATTCACTAAAAAAAGGCGGTTTTGAAATATTCGCTCAATGAATGACGAAGTGCGTCAAAAAAGAAACAGTCTATAAAAGAATTTTGAGTTGAGTAAGTAGCATTCATAGAACGTTTTAATAGGGCTTGTGTATTTAATCCGTGTAATCTTGTGCTAAGCATGAAAGTACATTTCTGATGAGAATGTTAGCGTAATATACGAACCTATTGACAAAGAAGAAAATGAGAAAGTTTACATAAAGTTTAGAGCGCCTAAAAAGTAGCATTGAAATTACAAAATTTTTTAATTATTTTAAAGTAAGCTTTTCACTTTTAATTACCCATCAAAAGTTACTTTTATTCCGAAAATCGTATTACGTTAGCAGGTCATTATTTTTAATAAGTCTAGAAAAACTAATTTTCTCTAACGACCGTGTTTTTTAATTCGCCAAATTGTTTTTCGAGAGCGCTTTACTTAAAGTATGCAATTAAAATTCCATAGCGACAGGCTTTGCAAAATTAAAACTTACAATGTAAATGTACTTTTTTTGACATTTTATGACAAAACGTCAAATTTGCTTGATGACGCTGATGTCGTCAGTAAGAAAAATGTGTGCAGCAGCAAACTCAAATACCGTAATTACAAGTAAATTTTATTCTAATATTGTCAAAGTAATTATTTAATTTATCGGCAACATTTTTGAATTGTATGAAGTAAAACGTGTGTTGTAAATAAATCTTTCCTTCTTTATAAATTCGTGGCATCGTGTTTGTTGTTGCGATTTCTGCAACTCTTCCTTCAACAGTCACTCTCAAATTGTGTTTTGGTTGTTTCGATTTTGTTGTTACTTGCAAACTTTTCTCTTCAACTGATTGGCTCTTGAATTCCCAAATCTCGTTTCTATATTCTATATTGTTTTTATTTATCTTTTCTACTTTATTACTTTAACCTTCACTGTTTTATTTATCGTATCTACTTTATTACTTTAATCTTCGATGATTGTATTTATCGTAATTTACCTTATAACTTTAAACTTCGAAGTTCCTATTAATCGTATCTACTTTATAACTAAAATCTTCGATGTTCTTATTTATCGTATTTACTTTATTACTTTAATCTTCTATGTTCTTATTTATCGTATTTACTTTATTACTTTAATCTTCGATGTTCTTATTAATCGTATTTACTTTATTACTTTAATCTTCGATGTTCTTATTTATCGTATTTACTTTATTACTTTAATCTTCTATGTTCTTATTTATCGTATTTACTTTATTACTTTAATCTTCGATGTTCCTATTTATCGTATCTACTTTATAACTAAAATCTTCGATGTTCTTATTTATCGTATTTACTTTATTACTTTAATCTTCTATGTTCTTATTTATCGTATTTACTTTATTACTTTAATCTTCGATGTTCTTATTTATCGTATTTACTTTATTAATTTAATCTTCGATGATTGTATTTATCGTAATTTACCTTATAACTTTAAACTTCGATGTTCCTATTTATCGTATCTACTTTATTACTTTAATCTTCTATGTTCTTATTTATAGTATTCACTTTATTACTTTAATCTTCGATGTTCTTATTAATCGTATTTACTTTATTACTTTAATCGTCGATATTCTTTTCTAACGTATGTACTTTATTACTTTAATCTTCGATGTTCTTATTAATCGTATTTACTTTATTACTTTAATCTTCGATGTTCTTATTAATCGTATTTACTTTATTACTTTAATCTTCGATGTTCTTATTTATAGTATTTACTGTATTACGTCATTTCCTCCACGAGTCGGACCTATCAAGGATATTACAAGATCTCAGGCGGTAAAACAACGTTTACAAGCTGCAACAAACATATGAGTAGTTATATTTTCTCGAATTACAATACAAGATCATTACAGTTAATCTAATAGACTGCAATGTCACTTTCAAACTGAAGATACCCGTATATTACAATACAATAGATAAGTTTTAATATAAATTTCCAAATATAGTTAAACTATCAAATAGTTCCTTAGTTAAATATATTAGACAGGTCCTCTCGGCAGTGGGTCTCTAGGACCTTTTCTACACTGAAGGCTAAGGTGGGCTCTTAGTAAAAGCCCAGTACATTATATTACGTAGAAATATAAACAAATAATAAATACTAGAGCAGAGTGCAAGAGGTAGTTTTACATATTTGTCTAACTACTGATCTTACTCCAGATCTTGGGTTTTACCGCCCCTATCCTGCGCATCTCACTCAGTTTCTTGAACTCAGATTTACTGTTGGATGCAAACAACAAATATATAATTATCTACAGAGCTTCATTGACGGTTAGCTTAAAAAAAAACCTGTTCAGTATCCATCATGTATAATCAGGTCGCTAAAGGCGATTGATTCTACAAATCGTTCGTACAAATCAATTGCTATACCTCAGTTTTTGTTGATCACGTCGGTTATAGATAATGTAATTACTGATGTATAAATATACTTTTGTAAGGAGTTATTGTTTCCAACTTTGTTGCCAAAAAATATTTAACGGCTACGAACATAGCCGCATATGTTTCTCGTTCAGGAGTTCATAAAGATTGGATCTATTCGTGAACTTGTTATCTCGAATATGAATTGGAATAGTTATCCTGCGAAGTGCTATCGGAACTAGTTCTAATCATTGTATATAACTTTAAATACTGATATATATATATATATATATATATATATTATATATTAGATTTTGTTCTAATGTTGTGAGATACAATGAATTAAGAGATTTTATTTAAACGTCATTAGCTACTCCGACACGACGCAAGTTTTACATGACGTCAGAAACATTTTACGAGCCTATTTTCTCTATTAATGTAAACGTGGATTAAACAAGAACTGTATTTCCTATCCACAAATAAAAGACAGTAGTACGATGTTTTTATAAACTGTGCACGGTGGTTGTCATGACGTTGACGGTTGGTTAGAAACCATTAGAAGTAAATTAGTGCTCTTATGTCACAAGCAAGAGTCAACCGACGTCTGGAACACGCTCAAATAATGGGGCTTGGCTGGCAGCCTAATCCAGGAAAATCATTACTGCCAAATTAGCAAGTGAAAACCTATCTGAAACCATACTGTGATAAAATTAGGACGAAATATTTATTTAAACAAAATTTCAATATTAGGCTATGTTCGTAGTTTGTCGAATACATTTTAATATAATAGCAAAATCAATAAAAAATAACACACAGTGGCTATTGTAATAAAAACAATAAGTAAATGCTATGTAAACATAAAGTAAAATATCACGAACATAAACAAAGTGTATTACAATAAAACATATTCAAAGAACCAAAATTCATATATGTTTGCGTAGTTTTCTACCATCCGTAACGTTTCAATATTCTATTCTGTTGACACGTTTCGGAGTAATTCCATTTTCAAAACTTCAATCGTACTCTTCAGCTTAGGTTTTAATGAAATAGGCAATTCCAGTATAGTGCGAAATCTAAGGGATATTCTCGAAACTAATTTAGAATTTGTGTGTAAAGTATAGGCCTATATTAAAAATGTAGATGCCTTGTGTTTATTGCAGTATTTTGTAAGAGGAAGATAAGCAAGTATTTATCTGGTCAGAGTTGTTGATTATGCAAGCCTACCTCTGATGATGTTGAAGTCGCTTCAGAAACCAGTCAGTTGAGTAAAGTGTTAGTGAGAATTTGATTAATCTTTTAATCGTTTATCTGTGTGGGCTATAAAGTTAAGCCTTCCTTGACCGTATTATTCGGTTTTCAAAGGGCGTAGTTTAATTAAACTAATAACAATTAAATAATTAAATAGTTAAATTAATATACAAACAATACACACTGGTGGATAACCTATCTCACAATACAATTCCTTTAATCATAATATGTTTCGGCAACCATTTGGCCCTCATCAGTGATAAGACTACATATATTACACTCACTTTGCACTGAGTATAGATCTATCAATGACGATGGCAACATGGTTGCCGAAACATGCTCTGATTAAAGAACTTGTATTGTGGGAAAAGTTGTGTAAAAGTGTTATTTCTCGTTTATATTTAACTTCGCAAGGTGCGCTTTAACTTACAATATAGTTAAATTAATATTAAATGGCTTCACAGCCCTTAACGCTGATATTTCAGAAAAAAGAGATTTCAAGTTTTTTCGCTAAGCTACTAAAACAACCGCAGAATATTGCATTTGTTTTGCTTAGTGGTTATGTTTATCTTTCTGCCGGTTCTATGGTTATAGCTTTCTTCTCCAAAAATATTTTTATAACACCTAAAATTTTGTATTGGTTTCATTCTTTCAATTCTATTAGTTCACACTCTTCTTATATGTGTCTTGCAAAAAGTTTCAATCGTTATTAGAAATACGTTTTATTCATCCACTCAAGTTCAAATGATTTTTTTTAAACATTGTAATGGATGACACTTGGTATTAATATAGTTTTTCAAATAATAATTCAATAAATAAATTTAATGAATTAATTTTAGTTTTATGTGGAGATAAACATTTCACATTTTTTAAATATTAATTTAATAAATAAATTTAAAATAAATTCATTTTTGTTTTATAGAAGAAAACCTTTTCACAAAAGTGTAAGGTATGCAAGTTATTTTGTTCATTTGGCTTAAAATAAGTGATAACATATGATTTCATAAAACAGCTGGTTTGATGTTATAGGTTATGTGGTGTAAAATAACTTCTCCAACACATAGGTTATGTTGTTTTGTTTATAATAATTGTAATTATTTAATTAAAGGGAAACTAAAATGAATGTTTTTTTTAACCTGAGTAGGAATTGATTTTGAAAAATATTTTGTTTTATTACTTGACTTTAATGAACCTATTTAAATAAAATAATTATAAACAGGAAGGGAAAATCGTTTCTAACCAATATTTGTCTATTTAAATATCTGTTTCCATCTATTGTTTATTATTTTTATTTAATAGATTTTTCGTAATTTATCTAATTCCGATCAGAATGTTTAGAGCCATTTCGAGACAGCATTTAATGCGACTTTAACTAACGGAATTTTTCACTGACACACGAGTCGCTCATGTTCAAGGCGTTGATAAATTTAAAAATGGGATATTTTGCAGTTTATTAACGCTACCTTTGAAATTAGGATCCCCGCCTTGCTTGAGTGGATGATAAAGTATTCGGGCGTCGCGTTATTTATAGGGGCCGTGTCATAATTGCTTTGTTTGAAAAAAAAAGAGTGAGCGACTATATCTCTCGAGATCAGATGACACTGCGTTAATAACAGGGGTCAGAGTTCACTTGCTGGGAGGTTTGAAGTTTTATTAATAAAATTGCTATGTATTGTTCAAGTTTATAAAATACAATGTCTTTTATATCGAGAAGAGTATATTCTCAATGAAATAATGTTGTCTCGCTCTCCAAGATTTTAGCTGGAACCAATGTAAACATGATTGTATTTTGTTTTGAAATGTAAGCGCTCTTACATATACTAGAGGTAGTATACCTATACTATACAATAGTTCCTCATTATTATTTTTAATTATTATTATTAAAAGTGGTATTTTAGTAGTGGTAGACCCAGCATTACCTTTTCTTGCATTATTATACCCTAGATACTTATATAACTACGGTGACATTAACTCTTTAGTTTTTGTTTGGGAATTGTCACTTACATACATTTATAGTTTTGGTGTTGTGCATCTTGAACATTTGTATTAATTATTTACTTATTTATTACACTAGAAATAACCTCTACCGATATTTTTCAGCAGACGCGTTTCACTCTTGGTCAATGGGCTGTTAAATGCTACGAGTCACGGACAAGACTGTTGCTCAGGTGTGTTCTATTATTATTAATCTGTGGTGTGTTTTGATGTTTGTCGATGTGTTATTGTTCATAGAATGATTGTCGATTATGTGTGAATTTTATTGTTTAGGCTGTGTTGTGGTTGGTTTTTGTAGTGTTTGTATATCAGAACTTTTTCTGTTGTGTTCAGTTTGTTGCGTTTCTTAATGAAGTGTAGAGTTTTTAGAGGCAACGTTTCTTCTGAGAAAAATCAGTCAGTAGTGGTTTTCTTCCAAGTGTAATAAAGAAGTAAATACACATATTAAAACTACAACAACGCTACACTACACTTACTCAATGGTTTGGCTATCTTAAATCTTCCAACCAAGTGGTGGTTTTCGAGAAGTAAAATCGTTGTTTTAATTGGATGAAAGTCTTTTATCATGTTTTTTAGCCATCTTCTTTATTTGTTCTGTTTTTTGTCAGGATATTCAGATCTCGTTAAATATCTTTGTTTTTCACAAACCATGGGGCAATAACCATTTTTCTCAGTACCTTATTTTTCAACATATGAAGAATTTTTACATTCGATTTTTTTGCACATCCCATTGAGCCAAACTGGTTTTAAGATATGATTATAGATTTCTATATTATTTCCTAATGAGCTTCTACCCAAGAGCAAATACTGCTTACGTTATTTTATATTTATTTTCTCCTTCTTTTTCTTTAGGTGTTGTTTCCATTTTAGTTTACCATCTAGGCTCATACCTACATATTAGCAATATTTTCATAAGGAAAGACTATTTTCCATTTCAATCCATTCTAGGACTTTGTTATCATCTGTTTGTTGGTCATCTGCAAACATGCTATGGTTACTTCTGGGGTGGTTGGAATACCACAGGTGTAAAGCAGGCAGAGTACTGGACCCAGTACACTACCTTGGGGTTCTCCTGTTTTGATTTCTTTAATTCTGGAATATTGTCCTTTCTGTTTGTTCCTGAAGGTTCTGCCTATTATATATGATGTTAACAATCAAACATACTCCTCCAGAAGCAGGGCTATTGCTCTGGAAGCATCTTATTTCATTTATGGATCAGTCCTTCAAGCCAAACCTTATCAAAGGCTTGGGACACATCTAGAAATAGTGTATTACAAAAGTGTTTATCATCTAAGGTTCTATTATACCTTTTATTGTATGGAGTAGATCTTTATTAGAATGTTTTTCTCTGAACCTAAACCGATATTCTGGAATCAAACAATTTTTCTCTTCAGCAGGTTTAATCCTTTTCTGTAATAGTTTTTCGAATAACTTATAGGTTGTAGAAAGTAGTAATCAACGATATCAATATACATGACTTAGTATCGTTGGGCGATTTCATTGGTTTTGGTAACATTACAACTTCTGCTACCTTTCGAATATCTGGCGCATGTTGGAGTCGAAATGCTATATAAATCAAGGAAGTAAGCTTGCCTTTTTTTTCTTGGGACCTCTTTCAGTATTATACCCTTTCGGACTGGCATGAGTAATGTTTACCTACTTAAAAATACTGTTTTCCCTCTGCATTACATTTAAGTACTGAACGGAATCTACTGAATCCAATTAGTGTGTTCGTTGGCCACTAGAGTTCAGCTCAATGCCTTTACAGTAAAAAGTAATATAACAAGATAGAAGAGCGACCTGATCGGGTTTTTGTAACGTATTAAAGGTACTACAGACCGAGTAGTGAGCAATTTCTTACATCGCAACCTATAAATGTTTTTGTCATACACCCTTAAATATGCCCATAAAACTCCGAGAGTTCTCATTTCACTTTTTGAGCAGAAACCAAAATAAAACAATTGGGAAATCTAAAGCTTATACGTAACGTATTCATGATTCCACGTAAACGAATATTTCTTGCTTTTCTCGTGAAGAACAAGTCACATACTTCATGATTCCACGTAAACGAATATTTCTTGCTTTTCTCGTGTAGAACAAGTCACATACTTATTTTCTGAGCAATACTGAGTAAAAGACTTAAAATACCTAACCAAATATTTTAAAATTGAATAAAGTTTTGCCTCATTGTATTTCTAATGATCCTGTATTTACTAACAAATTTAGTTGATTTACTACTACCAAGTTTGCGGCCTATTAATATTTCGCTTTATACATGTAGAACCTTTTAAAGTATGCATTGTTTAAATGCAATGTGAACTTTAAGGCTTTTATTGTATAACAATATCATCTTTTACACCAGATTAATGTTATTCAAAAAAATTGTTATAAAAATCCCTATATATATATATATATATATATAATAATAATAATAAATTTAAAACATTTCAAAAACAAGAATACTTTTAATGCATATATTATTCAAAGCTTTTCGCCGATAAAACAGTACCAACATCTTCAGGAAAATAATTATCTAAATAATTATTTTCCTGACGAAAAGCTTTGAATAATATATGCATTAAAAGTATTTTTGTTTTTGAAATGTTTTAAATTTATTAACTATATTACAAGAAAACATATCATCATATTTAATATATTATATTGCCTCACTAGGCTATTGGTGTTGTGAATATTTGCTCTACAGAGGTTAGTTCTATTAGTAATTCATCTTTAACAAAAGATTTAAATTTATATCAGAAACGTAAAATTCAATTAATGAAAACTAATTGTAATATATTTTTTAACAAAAAATGTATTATTAATAATATTGTTCCTAAATATGCACGAATTATTATTAAAAATAAAAGTAATGTAGCCCAAAAAACATGTAAACAGGCAGAAATTTTATGGGTTAGAAATGAAATCAAATATTTATATAAGAAGCAAAATGAAATAACTATTGAAATGTATAAATTACATTTAAAACTAGCATTGTTTATGGATAAAACAAAATGGGAAGACAAATTTAATAAAATGAATAGCCTTTTGTTTAAATATAGACAAAGAAAAATGAACACTCTAACTAAAAAACTAGATATATTAAAAATGAACAAAGATAAAAATACTAAAGTAATCATATAACATCATACGTTTCACCCCAATTTTGTTAATTTAACAAATACAATATTCAGCCAAAATGAAATTAGGATTTTGGAAAATAATAATAAAATCAACCTTAGAAAAGATATGAAAAGAATATCGATACAATAATAATAGATACTGAACTGGCGATCAATAAATTAAAAATAGAGGAACAAGAGAATATGCGAATTAAAACATCACATGAAATAATAAAGTTAATTAAAAATAACAAAACTAATCATACACACATAAAACAATATTCGCAAATTAATAAAATTAACAAAAATTACAGACTAATGATCTTATTATGACAAAAGCTGATAAAGGTAATGCTGTAGTTATTATTGATAAACAAGAACATATAAATAAAACTGAAAATTATATATCTAAAAACCAATATACAGAAATAAATAAAGATCCCACAGACAAATATCAAAATGAAATAAAAAATATAATAAAACATCATCTAAATTATTTAATCAAAAATATACTAATAATTATATAAATGAGAATCCTAAATTTCCAAGATTAAATGGACTAATTATATTGCACAAAGAAGATAAACCAATTAGGCCATTAGTTAATTTTACAACTGATCCTTCTTATAAAATTTCAAAGTTAGATAATTATTTTCCTGAAAATGCTGGTACTGTTTTATCGGCGAAAAGCTTTGAATAATATATGCATTAAAAGTATTCTTGTTTTTGAAATGCTTTTAATTTATTAACTATATTACAAGAAAACTTATCACCGGTAAAAGCCCGAACTCTCTTCTGAGATCATCGTTCATTTCAAATTTTTAGCTCAATACATAAAGTAAATATTAAGTTTTACTTCATACACGTCGTAAATGTTGCCAAATATATATGTAATGACTTGTTCCTGGAGCCTTCTGCAATATCCGAATTTAATTCCTAATTTAACATAACCTAACCTAACATAGCTAAACTTAACCTATCCAAACCTAACTTGACCGTCTTTATTAAATATCAAATAAAATACTTAAAGTAATATCAAATAAAATACTTAAAGTAATATCAAATAAAATACTTAAAGTAATATCAAATAAAATACTTAAAGTAATATCAAATAAAATACTTAAAGTAATATCAAATAAAATACTTAAAGTGATATCAAATAAAATACTTAAAGTAATATCAAATAAAATACTTAAAGTAATATCAAATAAAATACTTAGAGTAATATCAAATAAAATACTTAAAGTAATATCAAATAAAATACTTAAAGTAATATCAAATAAAATACTTAAAGTAATATCAAATAAAATACTTAAAGTAATATCAAATAAAATACTTAAAGTAATATCAAATAAAATACTTAAAGTAATATCAAATAAAATACTTAAAGTAATATCAAATAAAATACTTAAAGTAATATCAAATAAAATACTTAAAGTAATATCAAATAAAATACTTAAAGTAATATCAAATAAAATACTTAAAGTAATATCAAATAAAATACTTAAAGTAATATCAAATAAAATACTTAAAGTAATATCAAATAAAGTACTTAAAGTAATATCAAATAAAATACTTAAAGTAATATCAAATAAAATACTTAAAGTAATATCAAATAAAATACTTAAAGTAATATCAAATAAAGTACTTAAAGTAATATCAAATAAAGTACTTAAAGTAATATCAAATAAAGTACTTAAAGTAATATCAAATAAAATACTTAAAGTAATATCAAATAAAATACTTAAAGTAATATCAAATAAAATACTTAAAGTAATATCAAATAAAATACTTAAAGTAATATCAAATAAAATACTTAAAGTAATATCAAATAAAATACTTAAAGTAATATCAAATAAAGTACTTAAAGTAATATCAAATAAAGTAAAATAAGTACTGATTTGGTTTGTGAGAAGTGAAATAGTATATAAGGTTTTAGTTGATGTAGGCCTAACTAAAATAAGTGATTTAGAAAAAGGTTCCATTTTTTTATTCCAAAAACCAATATTTACCCAATTTACCATTTTATCAATTCCCAAACTCTAATGGTAAAAGCTCCAAAAAATCATTTATTTATAAAATCTTTACGTTTATAAATTCATGTTTGTAAAACTCAGAAAATACCAAAATACAAATCCCTTCCTTCCTAACCTAACATAACATAACCTAACATAACTAAACTAACCTATCCAAACCTAACTTGACCGTCTTTATTAAATATCAAATAAAATACTTAAAGTAATATCAAATAAAATACTTAAAGTAATATCAAATAAAATACTTAAAGTAATATCAAATAAAATACTTAAAGTAATATCAAATAAAGTACTTAAAGTAATATCAAATAAAATACTTAAAGTAATATCAAATAAAATACTTAAAGTAATATCAAATAAAATACTTAAAGTAATATCAAATAAAATACTTAAAGTAATATCAAATAAAATACTTAAAGTAATATCAAATAAAGTACTTAAAGTAATATCAAATAAAATACTTAAAGTAATATCAAATAAAATACTTAAAGTAATATCAAATAAAATACTTAAAGTAATATCAAATAAAATACTTAAAGTAATATCAAATAAAATACTTAAAGTAATATCAAATAAAATACTTAAAGTAATATCAAATAAAATACTTAAAGTAATATCAAATAAAATACTTAAAGTAATATCAAATAAAATACTTAAAGTAATATCAAATAAAATACTTAAAGTAATATCAAATAAAATACTTAAAGTAATATCAAATAAAGTACTTAAAGTAATATCAAATAAAATACTTAAAATAATATCAAATAAAATACTTAAAGTAATATCAAATAAAATACTTAAAGTAATATCAAATAAAGTACTTAAAGTAATATCAAATAAAGTACTTAAAGTAATATCAAATAAAGTACTTAAAGTAATATCAAATAAAATACTTAAAGTAATATCAAATAAAATACTTAAAGTAATATCAAATAAAATACTTAAAGTAATATCAAATAAAATACTTAAAGTAATATCAAATAAAATACTTAAAGTAATATCAAATAAAATACTTAAAGTAATATCAAATAAAGTACTTAAAGTAATATCAAATAAAGTAAAATAAGTACTGATTTGGTTTGTGAGAAGTGAAATAGTATATAAGGTTTTAGTTGATGTAGGCCTAACTAAAATAAGTGATTTAGAAAAAGGTTCCATTTTTTTATTCCAAAAACCAATATTTACCCAATTTACCATTTTATCAATTCCCAAACTCTAATGGTAAAAGCTCCAAAAAATCATTTATTTATAAAATCTTTACGTTTATAAATTCATGTTGGTAAAACTCAGAAAATACCAAAATACAAATCCCTTCCTTCCTAACCTAACATAACATAACCTAACATAACTAAACTAACCTATCCAAACCTAACTTGGATAATAAAATCAGTAGTGATTTAGTTTGTGAAAAGTGAAATAATATATAAGGTTTTGGTTGATATGTAGGCCTAACTAAAATAAGCGATCAAGAGATAGTTCCCATTTTTTTATTCCCCAAACCAACATTTACCAACCGTAATTGGTAAAACCCAGCACCTCCCAAACTCTAATGGTAAAAGCTCCAAAAAATCATTTACTGTATTTATAAAAGCTTTACGTTTAGCAATTCATGTTGATAAAACTTAGAAATAACCAAAATACGCGTTTTTGTATTAACATAACTAATATATTTTGAATATATTATTAAAAAATGATTAAAATTAAATTAATAATAAACGAAATTATTTTTTATATTCATATCTAACGCTATGGAATTTAAAGCTCTATATCTAGTGTTAAAATAGTAAAGAGTTAGTTTGTTAATGTTATTGTTCCTCTAAAACCAAAACATGTGCTTTCAACATTTTAATAACATAGTTCGTGTTTCATGGAGAAGGATAAAGGAAAATTTGCATGCAAAACATTACAGACCTACTTAAAACTAATTTCCAACTTATCTAATAAAACTAAAGAAAGCAAACAAACTCTGCTGAAACTTCCGGCACCTAACATATTGTTGACGTCAGTAGATGTTCGTTAACGTTTAAAATTTATATGGCTCCTCCAAACTTTCTCCAACTTTTTACTGTGGTAGCTCGCTCATGTTGTTTACGTCCGCGGATAAGACTTTAATACAGCCGGATCTGTCGGATGGAACTCCATGCACGCCCAACGTTAAATACTCACCCACATTAGTGATTTCAATTCTAAAACATGGTTGAATCTATTTAAACCAGGGCGCATTGAAGACCACTCTATAATGTATGTCGAAATTTATACTGTTTCATAGGGAAAGGCACAAGCCAGAACAATATTGCTGTACTAGGGGTGTTTGTGACAATGTTCAAATGGAACCTATTAATCTTATTGATATTAAAATTGCGTTTCATTGATTGATTTCTAGAAACAATTATTTACCTGTAGAAACGGTTAATCTGCCACAAGTATTTTAAAAAATTTCGTGTTTGTTCGGTTTTACTTTTTATTTGTGATTATGTTTTATCGTCAATGAAAACTATCAATTCTAAAACTAGTACGCTTTTATCTGACAGTCACTTGGAATCAACTTTGAAATTGGCAATCACAAACATTGCAATAGAAATTGAAGAATTAATTATCAAAAGAAAAACAGTGTCAACTTTCCCACTGAAATAACTATTTTACAGAATTCATTTTATGTTTTATAACATTTCAAGGGAAAAATTGTTTCATGTTTTAAATCCTGATGTAATATCAACATTGCAGCATTATAAAGGTAGGGAATTATTGACATATGGATACATTGTTACAGCTATGTAAGCTATTATATAGGCTATTATAAAATGGCTGTGTATGTGTGGTATTTACACATATTATAACATAAAATGTAGGATGTGATATTTGAAAATTTAAGCCTAACTAAATAAGACATTGTTGAATTCGATAAATTTAAGTAAAGGCTTGAGAAAAATGAGCAATTAATTGGCCCACCTTTCCAAAATGGTTGTGCACTCTTAACTGAAACTGACTTGTTTTAACTTGTTCACGTTTGATTACATAAATCATATTTAAAAAAATATTTGAAATGCCAAAACGGAAGTTGTAGTCCAGCTGTTAGAGAATGTTTAAATTAATTTTAAAAGAAAGTTTCATCCCTTAACCGTTAAGTTAATGAGAAGGAACTAAACGTGTTACACGTGCATAGCGGATGCCGAGAAAATACGGAACTAGAAATGAATGAGAAAACAGGGATTTGAGGATTATACATGTTTACAGATAAAAACCATATATAGAGAAAGGTCAAAAAGGGAAGTAAGAGGAATAATGGATTCCTTATGAAACTATTTGGTTGCTTTTTTGGCACATATTGATACAGAGTCAGGCAGCTCTGAAGGCTTTAGATAAGGCTAGTGCCAGCTCTAAGCTGGTGAGTGGGACTATAGTTCCAGCAGAGGTGGTTAATTATAATTCGTTCAACCTAACCTGGATTCCAGGGCATTCCGGCTGAAAAAGAAATGAGAGAGCAGATGCCAAGCAAAACAAGGGTGTATAACTCAAGGACGGCAGTGGGCATGGCACCTCAGGATGAGCGAAAAAGGATTGTTAGGTGCAAAAGGAGGGACAGATATAGATAGGTTCTACAAGGAATAATTGAATGCGACTACAAATCCAAGGTACTGTGAGGATACTCGAGAGACTTGTGGGGGAAAGAACTAATCTCCTCAAGTAGATAGGTCATGGGATTCTGAGCGGGATCCAATACAAAATTGGAAGACCTAGGTGCCCTGTGTGCAAGAGGTGCAACGAGGACAAAGAGGAAAGCCCAATCCACATGCCCTGTGAGTGCCCTGCGTTGGGAGTTGCAAGAAGAAAGTTGTTTGGCTTTGAGGTATGTACACTAGAGGATATCAAAAGATTCAGCATCAGGTGGGTACTTGGATTTTGCAAAGATGTATTTATCCACTAAACTAATCCTGTTGTAGGGATGGAATAAGAGTACAAAGGCTGTAGCTAAGTGCTCTACACCGATAGGGTCACTCCGAATTTCTAATAATAATAATAATAATAATAATAATAATATTATTTTTTTTTCTTTTTTTTTTCTTTGGAGGTTGGAATGCATTTACGCACCATCAAGTCTGCCCTGACAGACCTGGTGTGTGGGACTCCTGGCGAATACCCACTAAACCCTTCCTCTTTTCCGGCCCTTTGACGATCTGACCAGGGTATCACTGTATTAGCATACGTCCTGGTCAGAAGGCCCTTTATTAACCCCAGTGGTTTCTATTTCGAAAACTGAAGTATTTGGCCTGGTCACTGATCTTGACCTCGATCTTCTTCTTGTCTCACTTTACTCCGCAGTATGCTCTCGATATATGTCGCTATCTCTATCCAGTTGGATGCGCTCCACAGCATCTTGCCCACAATGTTGTCCGTGTCTATTGGCCCGACGTTGCTTTCCAGCGTTGTTCTCTCCGATTGCCATCTTCTGCATACAAAGAAGGTGTGTTCGGGGTTATCGGGTAACCCTTCCCCACAATGGGAGCAATTTGGATTGTTCACCTTTCCCATTTTATATAAATAGACCCTGAAGCAACCGTGTTCTGTCAAGAACTGTGTAGTGTAGACGTTTACCTCTCCATGCTGCCTGTTAGACAAACTGGATAGGTTTTTGATTAGTCTGGCTGTCCATCTTCCGGTGGGTTCTGCAGACCATCTTTCCTCCCACTTGGTCATCGTCGTTCTTCTCGCTTCCTTTTTGTTATCCCTATCGTCCATATTGTTTCGTCGCTCTGCAATGGTCTTCTTTTCTAGTGCCAGCAGATCAATAGGAATTATTCCCGCCACTACTAGAGCAGCCGATTCCGAGACCGTTCGATAAAAACACGCCACTCTTAGTGCCCCTTTTCTCTGCACTGAGGCCATCCGTCTTCTATTCCTCTCGGTTTTGAGGGCACCTGCCCAAATTTCCGCTCCGTACAGCATTATAGATTGCGCCACGGATATCAGAAG
The DNA here is from genome assembly GCA_036971475.1 of Prosapia bicincta. Lineage (NCBI taxonomy): Eukaryota > Metazoa > Arthropoda > Insecta > Hemiptera > Cercopidae > Prosapia > Prosapia bicincta. The sequence continues at coordinate 12,936,298 of JBAIZL010000004.1, forward strand.
ACGGCGTCTGCTCTGAGTAGGGCCCCTAACATTAGCCAGAAGAATACTCATAGCTGTTGTGACCTTGATCGCTTTCTCAGCTGCGCATTTAACATGATTTTGAAAGCTCAGCTTCCTATCAATCATGATACCTAAGTACCTAATGGCATTTTTAACCGCTATTTTTTCCTCTCCCACGAGCATCTCAGGACTAGGAGTAAGGTGTCTCTTGGATATCAGAAGAATCTCAGTTTTTTCCAGAGCCAAGCGTAGACCACGCTCCATCATCCAGCTGTTAACACGACGCATTACTTGGGCCAGTCGCAATTGGGCGAGCTCTTGGTTTCTCGCTATAATGATCGCAGCAATGTTGTTGCGTATCCCACCAGGAAAGTTCCATCTGGCATTGTTATATGCAAAATGCTGTCGTAATTTGCATTCCAGAGGTCCGGGCCAAGAATGGAGCCTTGAGCTGCTCCTGCTGTTACTCTCTTCCTTCTAGGTCCATCTGAGGTCTCGTATATCAGATACCGGTTGTTAAGGTAGTCTCGTACTATCCGCAGGAGATACTCAGGCAGAGCGAATGTCTTCTCCAGGGCATACAATATGTCTTTACATATCGCTGTGTTGAAGGCGACATCTAGGGTAACCAGAAGGCACACAGGTCATGAAAAGTGGTTACCTACCTCGACTATTTTAGCAGCATCAACTACGGTTCTAATAGCATCAATAGTTGACTTGCCCTTCCTAAAGCCAAACTGTCTATCAGAAAGATCTCCTGCATCACGGAAGGCCGAGAGCAGCCGTGGCCTAATAAGTTTTTCTAGCAACTTTACAGCCGCATCCAACATGCACAGCGGTCTGTATGAAGTCGGAGAATCTAAGTTCCCCTTGCCTTTGTTAATCAGGACCAATCTTGCTACCTTCCAACGGGCACTAAATACGCCGGCTTTCAGGCAGTGGTTGTACATGTTGAGTAATATGAGCGGGTGAGTTCTCACTACGGCTTTAAGAACCTCCGAAGAGATTCCATCCGGTCCCGGAGCCTTGTTATTTTGGAGGGAGTTGGCTGCAGTCCATAGTTCTTTCTCCGTTAAGAGCGGGACATCTTGCCCTCCGGTTTTCCTCTTTGAAATCTGACCGACAGGGTGGGAAGGGAACAAACCATCTACTATAATTTTCATCTGTGCCGCATTCAATTGTCCTCCCGGAGTGAATGAATTTAGCTTTTTCATCACCAGCTTATATCCCAGGCCCCAGGGATCGCTATTTAGGTCTTCACGAAGGTCCTCCCAGCATCGCCTTTGGCTCTCTCTAATTGCTCTACGGAGTTCACTCTTTGCCGTCTTGCATTCCAGTGTCTCTTCATAGGCCACACCCTGTCCCCTTCGCCTTGCCCGTTGAGCTAGGCGTCTCGTTCTAAGATACTTTCTCCGTAATATGACTATCTCCTCAGTCCACCAATATACCGGATTTCTATTTCTTCTAGGGAATCGTTTTTGTGGGATAGCAACCTTGCAGGCTCTTTGAATGAGTTTCATTGTGGCGTCTACTACAGCTTCAGCGTGCCTGTGCCTTTGCATTGTTTGCCCCATTTCCATGACATCCAATTCATCGATATTTTCCGTCCTGCCGGACATCTCAAAGAGGACATCCCCTGCTCTCGTTTTCCTTATGGATTTTATGTCCGCATTTAAGTCCTCAGACTTTACCTTGTCGTGGAAGACGCGTAAAACATCTGCAAAAGATTTCCCACTGACAGGATTAATAAGTACTGCCTCTGAGCGTAGCTTATTTCTTACTTTCTTCTTTTTTATTTAACCTGGAGTCATTTGATTGGATTCGATGGCCAGTTCCCACTGATGCTGCCTTCTAGCTGCAACGTGTTTGCGGGTTTGAACTACCGTCCGCTGGCCGCCATTCTCATTCTCCTTATGAGAAGAAGGATTCTCATTAGTAGCCCCTGTGATGGAAGTGGACTCTGTAGAGTTCTTAGGCCTTGTGCCATCTACTCTCGATGGGCCATCTTCTTGTCTGACTCCTTCTCTGTATTTTTTCCCTAGGCTCTGTTGAAGGGGACTCGAAGCCACTCTTTTCTTTCCTTCCCCTATGTGTGGAGAATTAGCATTTTGTGCCTCTTCTTCTTTTAGGAAGAATTCAGCCCTCTCCCGTGATCTCTTTAAGTAGCTTAGCCCGTCTACTAGATCTTCGAGCTCCATAATTCCAGATTTAATGTCAATGCTGACGTTCTTTTGTCTGCCTATAGCAGTCTTTATTTTGCTTAGCACGACTCGGCATTTTTTGAAGTGCTCTGCTTCTTCTCGGGCAATTTTTTGCAGCTGTTTCTCTTGAGGAGATAGTTGCTGAGAGCTTTCTGCTATTACGTTTCCCGGTGTTCCAGTTCCCGCACTTCCATTTTTTCTCCCTTGCGTAACCAATGGAGAGGCATCACTTTTTTCCTGCCAATCTTTGGGTCGCTTCTCTTCCTTTCAGGTGGCTTGGGACCTGACGGTGGTGTGCTCTGAACCCTGGAGCTCCTAGAGAAAATATCTCTTTCCTCACCACTTGTCACAAATAATAATAATAATAATAATAATAATAATAATAATAATAATAATAATGGTGCCAGACCGATTGTTATGCTGGTAACGTTAGATGTGAAGAACGCATTTAACTCTGTGCGATGGTCGACCATAATGGAGGCGCTGGAACGGAAATTCTTTGTTCCAAGGTATCTGTTGGCCGTGATCAGAGACTACCTGAGGGATCGGCAGCTGATCTGGACTGCTGAAGGAAGACAGTGGACAAAGGAAATCACAGCTGGAGCAGCCCAAGGATCGGTACTGGGACCAGACCTGTGGAATGTGGCATATGATGGTCTTCTGAGATTAGAAATGCCAGAAGATGCATATCTGGTGGGCTACGCCGATGATGTTGCTGCTGTCATTACAGCTCGCAGCACTGAGTTGGCGCAGGTACGGCTGAATCAGGTCATGCGTAGGATTAACCTATGGATGACAGAACACGGTCTGCAGCTGGCCGTTTCCAAGACTGAGATAGTTTTATTATCTGGAAGGAGGATGCCGATGGTGTTACCAATGGTTGTGAGACAGGAGACGCTCTTCACTAAGAGAGCGGTGAAGTACTTACGAGTCAAGTTGGACAACAAGCTGACGTACGGGGAACATCTTCGCATGACCTGTGACAAGGCTGCGGCTGTTACCTCGTCACTCGTAAGATTGATGGCTAACGTCGGTGGCCCAAGGTCAAGCAGGAGACGACTCCTATGGTCTACGGTGCAATCCATCATGCTCTACGGTGCTGAAATCTGGGCCGACACTATGAAGGTACAGAAGTACCGTACCAGACTCGATGCGATTCAACGAATGGGAGCACTAAGAATAGCGAGCGCCTACCGTACTGTTTCGTTGGCAGCTGTGCTGGTTGTGGCAGGTGTTGTGCCAATCGACCTATTGGCTCAAGAGAGAAAATTTGTATATAATAACAGTAAAGAGATAGGCAAAATAGAGGCGGTCAAGCGAGCTAGAGCACAAACCATGAACCAGTGGCAGCAACGATGGAATCATGAACGGTCAGGTAGATGGACGTTCCTTCTGATAAGAAGCTTAAAGGAATGGACAGAACGCAGGCACGGGGAAGTGAACTTCTATATCACACAGTTCCTGACAGGCCACGGGTACTTTAGGGCAAACCTACCTGTTTAAGATGGGAAAAGTTCTGTCCCAGAACTGCCGGATATGTAGCGACAAACTGAATGACTCGAAGCACACCTTCTTTGAGTGCGCCAGATTCGTAGACCAGAGGAGTCGATTGATGACACATGCCACGGGTCTCTCCCCAGGGAGCTTTGTGCGGATGATGCTTGCATCGGAAGCCAACTGGAATATGGCATCGAAATACATCGAATCTATTCTACGATGTAGAAATGAAGAAGGATGGCCAGATCCGTAATATAATGGAGGAAGTATAAGAGGCACCACCCTGAAGTAATGCTTCGGCGGTTCCGGGGTGGAAATCTGCCTGGAGGGTGACGAGTTTAGTGGGTAAACTTTCAGATGTAGAGCCTAGTGCAGTATCGAGAGGAGTCTCACACTCTGTGCATAAAGCATTCTCGTCGTTAAAAAAAAAAAAAAAAAAAAAAAAAAATAATAATAATAATAATAATAATAATAATAACATATATAATAATAATATTAAATAAATAAATACTAAAATAATTTATTATAATGAAAAAGAATGAAATATTTATATTCCAATTCTCTAAACTAGAAATTCCTGGAATAAATGTTTCGAAGCAGTAAATATTTGAACATGCCTATATATGAACCTATTAGCTACATTTCTATTTAAGATTTCACTAGTGTCGGCTATTTTTATGACCACTATTTTACAACTGAAGACGTTTGTTTAATATATTTATATAGAAGGTATAGTAATCTCATTGCGCTACTCATTGCGTAACTCTAAGGGTTTGAAGCTTTACAGAAATTGTGATTAAAATCCTCCCACCCAGTGTTAATAAAATGATTTTGTAATTGTTCATGATTATTTAGGTATTTTAAAAAAGTATATAATAATGAATTAGAAGGTGGGTAATTATACCGATTGTTGATAACTCTGTCATTGCAACCCGTTTGAGAAAATAATGTTTGATTATACATTGGTGCTTCTTAATTTTTACCTTTAATCACAAACTAAATTCAAGTTTTGGCGTGTCTCGGATAATTATTACCAATATGCTTATAAACTAGTTAAAAGAAAATATTTTCAATCACTTTTATTAGTTCACACTTTCCTTATATATATATATATATATATACATATATATATATATATATATATATATATATATATATATATGTATACATACATATATATATATATATATATATATATATATATATATATATATATATATATGTATAAGTTATATGAACATTTTATGTGAACATTTCATAATTAAATGCGTACTAGGAAAATTCCTGCTTACGCAGCTTTTGTATTACATAGGTGGTGAGAACAGAGCCCCGGCAGTGTGTAAGTCGCCTCTGTATCGCACAGACGTTTTCCACTCCAATTGAGTGCATATCAATTGTATTGTTTTATTAAGTATAATTTATGTAACAGTTTTCCAAATTAATTGTTTATTAAATTCAAAGGTTTGTAAAAATAAAAATCATTTTTAAAAACCTTTCGTGCTTAATATAACACGTAACTGGCGCAGTCGGTAGGACACCTCAAGGAAGTTAGTGAATATAACGTCCGTCGGTTTTAACCGTTAATTGAGGAAAACATTGGTAGGACATCTCGGGAGAATTAATGAGCATAATTTTTATCGATTTCAATCGTTAACCGAGATACTGCAAAAACTCGATTCATTACAGAGCGCATATCTGTAACGACATCAGGAAACTTTAAGTAGAGTGAATATCTACAACCACTTAATAGAGCGCATATCTATTAAGAGCACGAGTGAATATCGTGTAAGTGAAAAGTGAAAAGTGAAATAGTAGTCAAATGAGCAAAGTATTTTGGATCCACTTGTAAGTAGATCTTAAGATATAGAATTAAGAAAAGTAGAGTAAATACTTTTTAATTTTATATAATTGATTTTTAATTTTATTATTTTAAAGAAAATAATATTTTAAAATGGCAACGACAACATTAAAGAAGGAATATCTTGATATGATTCCTGAGTATAGTGGAGTGCCCACTATGCTCCACAGATTTATTTCAATATGTGATAAAGTAGTAAATAAGTTTTATGTAAACGAAAATCCAGAGGATTTTCAAAATGAATATCTATTTTCTTCTATACTAGCTAAGTTAAAAGGCCAAGCATTAGAAATGGTAGTAAACTCAAATTCATATAATTGGTATGAGATTAAAAAAGTATTATTAACCAGCTACTCAGACAAAAGAGATTGAATACTTTAAATTTAGAAATGGCTTAGTTAAAACAAGAAAATAACGAATCACCTTTTAAATTTTATGAGAGAATTCAAAAACTATTAAATTTACAGATTTCATTTTTTGTTAATAAAGAGCCTCAAAGACAATTGCCCAAAGATGTTTTGATAGAATATGTACAGAAATTAGGGTTAAGAGTTCTCCTTAGAGGTTTACATGAACCCGTAGGATCGCTAATGCGAACCAAAAATCCAGATTCTCTTAGCGAAGCACTTAACATGCTTACTAATGACTTTCAATTTAAAAATAACAAATTATTTCAAAATATTAAACAGAACATTCCACCTAGGGCCCCACAATACCCGCCTAGTCGCAAACCCCTTCCTAACAAACAAACCTTCCAAAATTATAGGCCCAACTACCAAAGTAATCCTAACCAATTTACTAAACCTAACTCATACGTACAGCAAAATCAACAACCGAGACAGTCTAACAATTACACACCATTAAAAGTTCATCAAAATTTGAACCAGAACCAATGAGCATTTCCACACGTCAAACAGGGAACACAATTACACAAAATAGACTTTATCAGATGACAGGGAAACCAATAGAAGAAGAAAATTACGATCAAACTATGAATCGATTGACTGAACAGATGGCTAACTCTTATCTGACCGAACAAACAGATTATGAACCGCAAAAGGACCCTGACAGCTACATAGACTATGATGATTCCACGCAAGAGGAAAACGCATGTGGATTCACTTAAGAAGACAATCATACCCAAAATCATTTTTTAGGACTAACCACAATAAAAAGACATTTTTCATAATGCATATAGAAGACGACACAAACGAACTACCGTATATCCACGATCCCAAGACCAACCTAAAGATGCTGATTGACACTGGAAGCACGAGATCATTTATAAAAAAATCAATAGCTTTCCAATTTTTCAAAAACACCCTAAAACAAGAACCATTTGAAGTGAGTACAGCTCATGGAGTATCAAAAGAAAAATACAGTTGTACGCTACCACTTTTGGGAAAAGAAACAACCAAATTCTATTTATTTGATTTCCATAAAGATTTTGACTTATTCCTTGGATTAGATAACATAAAAGAATTAAAAATTAATTTAAATTTTGTGAATGATAAATTAATATTTTGCAATAAGCAAATCCCGATTAAATATTTTAACACAGAAGAGCAAAATAATAATAATAATAATAATAATAATAAAGGCGAATGTCAGGCACAGGACGCAATAAAGGGAACAAGTTATGTTATACAAGCCCGCACTAGCCGAACGATTAAATTTAGAATACAAAATATTTAAGATGGAGAAGGACTCTTACCATACAGACACTTAAATGGATTAGAAATTCCGCAGTGTATAGTCTCAGTACACAAGGGAGAAACCTTCTGCCCTATAATACACAACAAAGAAGTAAATGTAGGATTAACAGTAAATGAACCATTAGAATTAAAATCTTTAGAAGAATACAATATCCTTAAACCTGATGCAATGCAAACGAACGCTAATTTCAATTTATTAGATTATAAACAAAAAAAATCGAAAAGACAAAATTTAGATTTATCAAAATTTAGAATGGAACATATGAACTCGGAAGAAAAATCCGCTATAACAAGTTTAATAGAAGATTATGCAGATTTATTCCATATTGAGGGAAACGATTTAACTTTTACCAACCAAATAAAACATGTTATTAGGACTACTGATGAAATTCCCGTATACTCTAGAAATTATAGATATCCAGAGATTTACAAGAACGAAATTAATAAACAAACTGAGGACATGCTTGAACAAGGAATTATTAGACCTTCAAATTCTCCATGGAACTCTCCTGTCTGGATTGTACCCAAAAAACAAGACGCTTCTGGCAAAAGAAAATTTCGATTAGTAATAGATTTTAGAGGATTAAACAAGAAAACAATTGACGATAAATTTCCCTTGCCAAACATTACCGACATATTAGATAAATTAGGACGATCTCAGTATTTTACAACTTTAGATTTAGCCTCAGGATTTCACCAAGTAGAAATGGATAAAAATAGCATAGAAAAAACAGCGTTTTCAACAGAAACGGGACACTACGAATTTTTAAGAATGCCCTTTGGACTAAATAGCCCCCCTACATTTCAAAGAATTATGAATAATATTCTGAGAGGCATCCAAAATGAAACATGTTTAGTTTATTTAGACGACATTATAATTTATTCTACTAGCCTCCAAGAACATGTACAATGACTTAAAGAAGTTTTCGACAGATTACGCAAAGCCAACTTTAAAGTACAGCTGGATAAAACAGAATTTTTAAGAAAAGAAGTGGCATATTTGGGACATGTTGTGACACCAGATGGCGTAAAACCTAACCCAGCAAAGATTTTGGCAATCAAAAACTATCCAATACCCAAAACCACCAAACAAATTAAAGGATTTTTAGGACTAATAGGCTATTATCGAAAATTTATTAAAAACTTCGCCAAGATAACAAAACAGTTTACTAACTGTTTAAAGAAAAATGCAAAAATAAATATAGAAAATCCAGACTTTATAGAATGTTTTGAAACATGTAAAAATATATTGACTAACGAGCCCCTTCTACAATACCCAGATTTTGAAAAGGAGTTTACTCTAACGACAGACGCTAGTAATTTTGCACTAGGAGCAATTTTAAGCCAGGACAAAAATGGAAAAGACCTTCCTATAGCGTATGCCAGCAGAACTTTAAACGACAGCGAAACTAATTACTCCGCGATTGAAAAGGTATTATTAGCGATCGTATGGGCCACAAAACATTTCAGGCCTTATTTATTTGGGAGAAAATTTAAAATTTATACAGACCATAAACCTTTACAATGGTTATTTTCGGTTAAAGAACCAAATTCCAAACTTTTAAGATGGAGATTAAAGTTAGAAGAATATGATTATGACATAAGATACAAAAAAGGCAAATTAAACCAAAATGCAGACGCTTTGTCTAGAATACAACTGAATGTTACTGATAAAAAGTCAAC
>JBAIZL010000004.1:12952751-12962751 GCA_036971475.1 Prosapia bicincta
GACTTAAATGACTTTTGCAACGTTCGTCCCAGGGTATTAAAGTCCCCAAGGTTATGGTTTAATGGTATTTAAGCTTCGACTTTACTGTGAAGATGTGGGACGTGTTTCACCGATGAAGTTTTAATCGCACCCTTAAAACAAAGCACACTTCTAAAACAATCTGGAGGGCTTCGAGGCTCTGGTCGTTTAAGAATAATTTGGTGCTGGATTTTGTAATGCAAAATTGAAAATGTACGAGAAATGGAAATTAAACAAAACGACGGAATTGTTTCGACACAGTTTATGTAAGTTAATTAACAATATTTAAAGCGATGTTAAATTTATATTGCATTTATTAAATATTTGTATTCAATTCCTTTTATCAGTCCACACTCTCCTGAATATTCATACAGTTTTCTGAAATATTTATTCATTAATTAAATTTAATTAAATAATTTTATTTTTATATGAGAAAAAACGTTTCATAAAAGGGGCAAAGTGTGGAATATATTTACTTCGTCCCACTTGTCTCGAAATAAGTGATAACATATGATTTCAAAATCAGCTGATTTTATGTTATAGGCTACTGGACGAATATCTGTTTTATGTTAACATAGATTTATGTTACTTTATTTATAATAATTGCAATTTTTTAATAATAAGCAACTAAAATAAAACTTTTCTTTGTTGATTTGAGCAGGAATTGACGTTGAAAGTTTATTGTTTATTATACTTGTATAGTATTACAAACAATTATGTTTATAGACTTACCAGCAATAACACTAGTCAGAAATTGCTTGGAAATACACAACTTATTTCATTGTTCCAATTTTATAGAAACGACGGCTGCGTCCGCATAAAACTTTCTGCAGAGCATTGCTTTTGAAAAGACACAACTCAATATGACTACAGCAAGCGTAAGCGAAATTCAATAACAATTTCGTTTTATGTAATGTGTCTGCTGGTCTGGACAATTTCAGCGCCGTAGGTAAAACTTCGGCCGTAAAATATACGGCAACTGTTTGTACCGATTACAATGGAATATCATATCGCTCTTGGCCAGTTTTATTGAAACTGTATAGGCAACGAATAGATTCATAACTATTGCTATATAAATTGTTTGTAAATAATTTTAAATTTATGGTAATTATATTGAATTTAATCTGATGAAATAAATTGGGCGCCTTTGATTAAACGTAATGAAAACAAAGCGACTTTTTTTTGTTTTAAACTTGTTTTTCTATCCCTTCTATTAGTTCACATTCTCTCTATATATATCTTGTACAAATTTTCATTCGTTAATAAAATACTTTTTATTTATCTACTCAAGTTCAAATACATTTTTAAAAATTTGAAGTGGATGAACTTGGTTTTAAGTTTTTTCAAATATTTCAGTATTTGAATTTAATAATGAATTAGTTTTAGTTTTATCTGGGAGAAAAACCTTTCACAAAAGGCGAAAGTTTGGATACTATATAGCTATATAGTTATTAGTTCTAAATATTTAACAAAAAGTCAGTAAAATAAAACATTTTGTTGTTGACTTAAGTAGGTATTGACTTTAAAATTTGTTTGTTTATTACTTATACAAAAATTACAGCGTAGCCTAGAAGGTATTCAAATTTGCTCAGGGGATATTAGAACCTAACGTTTGCTAAAATATGGAATGTTCAAGGTTTAGTAGAGAAAAGAGAAAGAGATAGGGAAAGAGAGAGAGAAAGAGAAAGAGAAAGAAAGAGAGAGAGAGAGAGAGAGAGATAGAGAGAGAGAGAGGGAGAGAGAGAGAGAGAGGGAGAGAGAGAGAGAGAGAGAGAGAGAGGATGAATTGAAAATGGGTAGATGGGTTGAAGGATTAACGGTTTGAGTGGTTAGAAAAGATTTGGGGGAGAGGGTATTGGTAGAGGGATCTCTGTTATGTAAATTGGAATGATTCCAGTCGTTGACGAAACCTCTTCGTGCAATGTGGCCATCACATAGGAGCAGCGTATATTAGGATGGGGCCTAGGAGCATCAAATACATTAGGCGTATGTTTTACAGTAGGATGTGAAACTAATACAGTGACTCCATTTTGAAACTAATAAAAAGATACGAAATTTAAGTGGGAAAATAAAAAATGTAAACTGTCAACTTAGAAAAGAACTATAGTTCAAATCACCTATCCTAAGCACACTAATTCATTATGAAAACTGTTTTACTCAGCCTCAAAGATCAGAGATAGTTTCAACCTGAACTATAAATAAATCCAGTAATTGCTAATTAAATTACATCCGACAATTAGGTGTATAAATATAGCTTTCCGTGGGTAAGTTATAGAAAAAATTATTATAGACGTGAAAGAATGTTAATTGTGGCTTTAGAGTAACTCAACATAATCTCAACTCAATACAAGCGGTTATTGAATTAATATATTTTTGATAGAAAATTAGGTTAACGAATATGAATTTGCAGCCGTTTATGCATAGCCTGTTTACGTGGCTGGCGGACGATGTTATCTATATTCAAAATACAGCTCTTATAGGTGTCGTCCGGTTAAATAATGTCTTTTATTGGCGTCGTCCGGTTAAATACAGTACTTTTATTGGCTTCGTCCGGTTAAATGCAGTCCTTTATATGCATCTTCTGGTTAGATACAGTCCTATGTAGGCGTCAGACGGTTAAATACAGTCATTTTATAGGCTACGTCCGGTTAAATACAGTTCTTTTATAGGCTTCTACCGGTTGAATGCAGTCCTATGTAGCCATCATCCGGTTAAATACAGTCTCTATATAGGCTTCGTTTGGTTAAATACAGTCCTTTTATAGGATTCTTCCGGTTAAATACAGTCTTTATATATTCTTCGTCTGGTTAAATACAGTCCTTTTACAGGCTTCGTCCGGTTAAATACAGTCCTTACATACAGTGGCAATATCCAACTTTATGTGCGGTGGTATTATCCAGCCTTATATGTAGTGGTGTTATCCTGTTTTTGAGCAGTGGTGTTATCCTGCTCTACAACAGTGGCAATATCCAACTTTATGTACGGTGGTATTATCCAGCCTTATGTGTAGTGGTGTTATCCTGTTTTTGAGCAGTGGTGTTATCCTGCTCTACATACAGTGGCAATATCCAACTTTATGTGCGGTGGTATTATCCAGCCTTATGTGTAGTAGTGTTATCCTGTTTTTGAGCAGTGGTGTTATCCTGCTCTACATACAGTGGCAATATCCAACTTTATTTGCGGTGGTATTATCCAGCCTTATGTGTAGTGGTGTTACCCTGATTTTGAGAAGTGGTGTTATCCTGCTCTACATACAGTGGCATTATCCAACTTTATGTGCGGTGGTAATATCCAGCCTTATGTGTAGTGGTGTTATCCTGTTTTTGAGCAGTGGTGTTATCCTGCTCTACAACAGTGGCAATATCCAACTTTATGTACGGTGGTATTATCCAGCCTTATGTGTAGTGGTGTTATCCTGTTTTTGAGCAGTGGTGTTATTCTGCTCTACAACAGTGGCAATATCCAACTTTATGTGCGGTGGTATTATCCAGCTTTATGTGTAGTAGTGTTGTCCTGTTTTTGATCAGTGGTGTTATCCTGCTCTACAACAGTGGCAATATCTAACTTTATGTGCGGTGGTATTATCCAGCCTTATGTGTAGTGGTGTTATCCTGTTTTTGAGCAGTGGTGTTATCCTGCTCTACATACAGTGGCAATATCCAACTTTATGTGCGGTGGTATTATCCAGCCTTATGTGTAGTAGTGTTGTCCTGTTTTTGAGCAGTGGTGTTATCCTGCTCCACATACAGTGTGTGGATATCCAACTTTATGTGCGGTAGTATTATCCAGCCTTATATGTAGTAGTGTTGTCCTGTTTTTGAGCAGTGGTGTTATCCTGCTCTACATACAGTGGCAATATCCAACTTTATGTACGGTGGTATTATCCAGCCTTATGTGTAGTGGTGTTATCCTGTTTTTGAGCAGTGGTGTTATCCTGTTTTTGAGCAGTGGTGTTAACCTGCTTTATATGCAGTAATATAACCATACGAAAGTATACAAAAAATAAGTAGCAATACAGGAATTAGCTACATTCCCGTATTAATGTTGATTTAATTTGATGAAAGCAAATAAGGTTTTGAGCAGATGTCGAGAAACACGTGTGAATATTAGATACGATATGTAAAACAATATTGTAATTTTACCACTAAAACCTTATTTCGGAAGGTTAGGGGTGAAATTCCCAGGGGTGCGTGTTGTTAAAGAGCGGTACAGGGTTCGTTAGAAGGGGATGAAGAAACACCGCCCCCAGCACAGGCGCGCTTGTTATGGCTGGAGTATAACACTTAGTGGCTCCCCATTAAACACAATACTCATCGTCATAATGGCTTGGGAGCTATATTTTGTAACTTCTTTCTGCTTAAATACAAGTCTAAAGTTGATTTCTTGAAATATTTAATGTTCGTTCAAAGTGTAAGTACAAAAAATTAAAAGAATAATATTTAATACACTTAAAAAGAGTTATTACATTTTTCAGTATTTCCGTAAATTACAGACATGATTTTAGAAAAACGACTTTGTTAAAATAAATGAATAAAATACCATGTTTTGTATTTTTTTATTGTTAAATTTTTAATTTGAAACTAAACCTCAAATGACTCTCTTACTCACTAGCCAATGCTACCCTGGACAGACGAGCAATGGTGTCTCGCTGACCAGAACAGGCGCGCATCTTCCAGGGTAGCGTCTACTGACCCCTGTGTGTGGTCCAGGCTTGAGATAAATATGAGGTGCTCAACATCCATGAGTTCACTTCCACATACAGGGGCATTGTGCGGACGGTAGGTAGCACTCTGACAGTGTGCAAGACTGCTGGGAGGTCGTCATGGACACTTACAGCTAGGGAGAGAGAGCGATAGTAACAAGGCCCCTCCCACTTGTTGCAGAGAAGCATTTATTCACTAAGGAGTTGGCTAGAGGTTTTGACGTGTTGAGGGCATTAGACGTCTCTGGTTACAGCAGATGTGTTCCTTGCTTGGCAAAGATAATATCTTATCTTGGTATCCATGCAATCTGATGTTACACAACTTTGAGATTACGCGGGGTATGGTCCTCCTGTTGCCAGTCAGATTCAATGTTTCATCCTCATAGCCAATGAAAATAGCGCTTTCTCATGAGCTTTGGGGGGGGGGGAGGTCTGCGTAGACCAAACGTTCAACATAAGGTATGCTCTACACTCTACAAAGTCCTGTCTGCAAATTAAATAAACAAGTAATAAGCACTTTATCAAGTAATATAAACACAAATTAAAACAATTAAACATGAAATGATAAATTAACGTAAATAAAGTAACATAACCTATGGGGGTTTTTTTAAAGTAACTTGGGAGCGGGTTTAAACTGCCCGAAGCACCACTACCCTAGGTACTTACCTCCCTGATCTAGTCAAAGAGCACCTTCCCTCTTACCAGGTTTAGAAGTTTCCTGACTAGTGTTTTACCTTCAGCATCCTCTTCCAGAGCTGTGCTATCACCAAAGAGGTTGAAGCGCCTCTCGGCAAGTGCTTCACATCTATAAATGATGTGTGTGGTGGTCTCCAGTTCTTGCCCACATAATCTGCACACTGGTTCATCTTTGAAGATACCCGTATTATGCAGATGTTTCCTTAGTTCACAGTGTCCCGAGAGTAGACCTGTGGCTATCCTCAATTCCTGCCTAGACAGATAGATGAGACTTTCCTGCAGCCCCAAGGAAGGTTTCCTAAGGGTTAGCTTACTGTGTCTCATTCCTTCAGCCCTGACCCAGTGCTCACAGTGTCTTTCAGCCATCCACCTTCGCACTGCAATCTTGACCATGAATTTGGAAATACCTACCGCCAGCTCCGGTCCAATTAGGGGAGTTGAAGACCCCTCTCTGGCCAGTGCATCTGCGGCTTCATTTCCAAATATTCCCCTATGCCCTGGCACCAAACCTATCTTGATTTTTAATTGTGCCTTGCCAGGGCTTCTAGGTTATTTAGGCACTCCCTGACTATGACCGAGGTGACTACATGTCCGTTTTGTGCCTTAATTGCTGCCTGACTGTCAGAGAAAATGGCAATCCGGGTCCTGTGTATTCCCCTTCTCGCTATCTCTCTCAGACAGGCATTTATAGCATATATTTCGACCTGAAAGACAGAGGTATGCCTCCCCAAGGAAAAAACTAGTTTTACCCTTGGGTTTTTACAATACACCCCCGCTCCAGTGCCGAAGTCCATCTTGGAGCCATCTGTGTACCAGATATGAGCTCCCGATGTTACTGACCCTGACCATTCCATCATAGTTTGGTGGGCCTGGTCATTTGCAAACGTCCGAGTAAGGTGGTCACTGCCCATCTCCAAGACAGGTTCTTTGACCACGCACTCGATACTCATATGTCCCGAAACATCTGGGAGATTAGCCCAGTTGTTCGAGTATGCAATCTCCATGCTGGGGTTTGGTGCTCGTGGTTGATTGCTTCCCACCAATTGCACCTCATCCCTCACAACATCCAAGCCCTGGACGTTAACATGCTCGGCTCGGTTTTGGCCTCCCCTGCGTTGTGTGCTCAGGATTATTGTCCCTGCCGCTGCTATCGCCTGATCTCTTTGGAGCCGCCTTCTGGCCTGCTCAACTCTACAACCATTTCACTGGTTTCTGCAGTCGGCAGCTTGGTAGCCGTACCCGCACCCCCAGTGGTGGTTGCCGTTGACATCTGCTACAGACTCACGGTTTGCCGTCTCATTGGCTCCCGCTGTCTGTGCAGACTCAACATCAATTTGTGTACTTACTTGGTCCATTAGCTTCCCAAGTATGGGGGAAAGAACGGTCAACCAGAGCAGAACCCCCACTGCCCTGGCAAGACAACATACAATGAGGTTTTGTTTGGTTCCTCAAGGGGATCGTGTTCTACTGCATTTTATACCCTGCAGCCATTCATCCATCGGCACGATGCCTTCCACCTTGGATTGGGTATTCAGTCACTGACATTGAAGCACACCCCAAGTTCAGGACATTATTAACTGTTGCTCATGGAGCAAACAGCCTGCTTTACTCTCTTTTGTTAGAACTGTGTCGTTAGGGTAGTTTCCCGCCCATACTTCACAGCCGCATTACCCTTGGTTCACCTGGGAGGTGAGAGTAGCATTATGATGACTTAATTCCCAACTACCCCAGTCCCCAGTCAGAGGAGTTATTTCTACCACACCCAACCGGTTGACTGACGAGGAGGGATAATTCCTCACCTTTGAACCATTGCCTTGGTCCGGACCAAGCCCGGGCCTGCTTATTCAGAAACCTTCCGGAATCCTTATTCACAAGTAACCTATAGATCTGTAGGCCGTTCCACTATCCGACACCCGTGGACCCGCCCACGGTTGCTAAGGCAAGCTATCTGGGAACCTATGGGTTAAAACAGCTATTCTACCACATAACCTATAACATAAAACCAGCTGTTTTATGAAATCATAAGTTAATTCTTATTTGAAGCCAAATAAAACAAAATAACTATACTGCATACTTGCCCCTTTCGTGAAACGTTTTCCTCTTATATAGAAGTAAAATTAATTCTTTAAATTTCATTAAGGAATTAATATTTGAAACAACTGTATTAATGTCGATTGTCATCCCTTTGATCTTGAGTGAATGAATAAAAAGTATTTTATTAACGTTAGAAAATTTTAACAATATATAAATATATATATATATTTTAAAATATGTATTCTTGTTTATGAATGAATACAATAAGACGAAGTCAAATACAAGAAATGTATTTCTTCATATTCATATTTCTTTTATTTTCCAATTAATATATATACGAGTACATATACACACACATATATATATATATATATATATATATATATATATATATATTTATATAAACACACACACAATATATATATATATATATATATATATATATATATATATATATATATATATATATTATATATATATATTTATATGGCGAATGTGAAGTAATAGAAAGAATTGAATAATATATAATAGTTTATATCAATTAACTCTATCGAGAATTCGAGCTACTAGTTTTCACTTGCACACTTACTGTTAAATTACACTCGTCTATAGTAGCACTTGAATCGGCCGTTTTAATGTGGAGAGAAGTACTCCACCCCACATCGACCTATAACAACCAAGAGGTCAGTTATGGTCCGATTTGACAATGAGACACCTAGAAATGGCCGTTCCCATTAAACAAAGAAACTAAGTGCTATTATAAGAAAGTGTGGCATAATAATGTTAATTTAAATGTTTAAATATAATTGTTTTCCATTTTATTTCTTTACTCGCGTTTAAAATGGTGTAAAAAGAATAAATTAATATGTCAATGTAATAGATTAACACACACACTGCGACGGGCAAGTATTCTCTTGGAATACATACCGCAAAAAGATAAAATTTAAAACATAAAGAGTTTAAATTTCTTTTATATAAAACAAACCAAGCCACCGTAAGAAGGGTTAGAAACTTTAATTTAAGGCCGTTTGCAAGGGGAAGATGGTCAAAATCGACCTAGAGCTACCATCGACATTTCCAGAGATAAAGCGAGACGAGAAAAATCAATAACAAAGAATAAGAAAACTTCACCAAAGGCACCCTTAAAGAGTTATACGGCTAGAACGAAAAAGTGGATAGAATCGATCCGATTTATTGATTTGGCGAGCCGTTGAGAAATAGTATAAAGACGATGCGCGCGCTGATCATGACGAAATCGATAAGGTTTCTTATTGGTTGAGAGGCTCGTGGGAACAGAGCAGAGGAGAAGGGGCTTCCGCGTGGGAAAGAAAAGTTAGCGTCCTTTTACACCCCAGCGAAACCAGGACTTCTGAAGCGTACGGACGTGTGAGGGATTAGCTCCGGTAAAGAATGAACAGTAGTATTTTACCGTTAATTGCTTAAAA
The DNA here is from genome assembly GCA_036971475.1 of Prosapia bicincta. Classification (NCBI taxonomy): domain Eukaryota; kingdom Metazoa; phylum Arthropoda; class Insecta; order Hemiptera; family Cercopidae; genus Prosapia; species Prosapia bicincta. The sequence goes on from JBAIZL010000004.1 coordinate 12,961,647, forward strand.
ACGATGAGTGGCTAAGGCAATTTCGTTTCGTAGGAATGTCGTGACGTTGTGTTTCCGAAAATGGGGTCCTTTCGGCCTCAAGATCGCGCCGAAAGAGGTTTCCCCAGAAAATTCCATCAATAATGTGCGAGCATCTTAAAATGTGTGTGTTACAGCCTTACTACAAAGGCAAGGCGAAGTGAACAGTGATAACCTAGCAAACAGTTTTAAAAAAGTGATACTAAATTTCAAACTAAATTAAACATAATTCAACTAACTTGGTAAACGATTTAAAAAATTTTTTATTCTTTCTTGTGTTATAAAATGCCCAGTTAAGAACGGTGTTAAAAAAGGGCTTAAAGCTAAAAATTTTATTAGTAACAGTCTAAAATTTAAAAGAGGTGCTAAAGGCATCGAAGAAAGAAGATGGGAGAGTTTCAAACAAAGGGTGGAACAAGCAGATCTACATGAGGCGTACCAGAAGCACAAAGGGAAGGTGGTTCCAAAGATGGCGGCAACTCGTGGGAAATCATCCAAGTATACCTGCGTGGGAAAGATACAACATCCAAGCCGGACCTCCCACCCCACTGAAGAACAAAGGGAGAGACGAAGAAGATAGGGAGAAATGGGCAAGCCGTGCTTTGTGGTGGATTTCAGGTTAGGTCTGTTTTGTCTTCCCTTTGCAAATTAGAAAATTTTAATTTGAAAAATTTTTCTTTATGGGAAAATGTTATAAAATTTAAATAAATTTTCAAACCATTAACAGTAAACTTTGAAATTAAGAAATAAATACTGGTGGCTTTGTTTTGAAGAGGGGGTTTCAAGATGGTGATGCCATAAAAGCAGAAAATATGTTGCATTTCATGAAAGTAAGGGAAATAAAAATTTTAGGTTAGGAATAGTGTAAAGGGTTAAGGGGTTTAAAATAAACAAATCAAATAAAGGGATTTAAATTATTTAAAGAGTTAAAATCTTATGAAGGTGTAAGGAAATTAAATAAGAGAAGGGTTGTAATTAATTAAATATATGCTAAAAGTAAATATCCAAGATGGCGGACAAAGACAATTGTTTACAACAGCTGATTTGAAGGCCATGCTTTAGTTTCAAGTACTCCTATAAACAGGAG
>JBAIZL010000004.1:12970251-12975251 GCA_036971475.1 Prosapia bicincta
AATAGAAGTAATTGCAATACAAATTAAGTAAGTAAAATAGTATACTAAATAGAAGTAGATTCAGTAAAAAATAGAAAAAAGTATAATATAAAATGGAAGTAAGTACAATATAAAATTGAACTGAGTACAATATGAAACATAAGTGAGTACAATATAAAATAGAAGAAAATACCATATAACAGGAAATAAGTACAATATAACATAAAAGAACTTATAGCAGCCATGTTAGAATTAGACCTTCTGGCACGCAAGATAGGATCAGACCTTGTGGCACCTAAATTTAAAGTAGACCTTGTGGCAGGCGACTTAGGATCAGACCTTCTGGCACGCAAGATAGGATCAGACCTTGTGGCACCTAAATTTAAAGTAGACCTTGTGGCAGGCGACTTAGGATCAGACCTTCTGGCACGCAAAATAGGATCAGACCTTCTGGCACGCAAGATAGGATCAGACCTCGCGACAGTTAAATTAGGAGAAGACCTTTTACGTTTGTCAACTTTGAATTATTTCCCCAAATCCCGGAGGGCAAGAACTAGGCTGCAGGTTCAGATGAACCCTTAAAAAATGTCTAGTATCTCGCATTATTAACAGATTTTTTACGTTTTGTATTTTATAATCATAATATACAAATTGTTTTATATATTTATACAAATAATAATGTACAAATATAATAAACGTATGTATTGCATAATGTATTTGCGGTGAATAGTAATTCCAGGCCATTGTGTTTTCAGATCGTGTCTGCCAATGTTTTCAGTGCGGATAGTTTCTGGTTCGAGACGTACTTTAACATCGAGCTGCCATTCATCACTGCGTTCTCCGTCGCCTTTTTGGCAGTTATGTACAACTTTATTCTTCATAAGATCTGGATATCTTCACAACTTCTGAAAGACCACATGCTATCAATTGATTCTAATATGGACGTGAAACTGAAAACAAAAGGCTTTGACATATCTGGTAATTAAACGGGCAAATACATGAGAGTCAGTTTGGGCACTCCCATTACTATATATATACTAATACTATAATGTTCCTTGTATTGGTTGTGTATTTGGGAACATAATAATTTTGCTTATATATAACTTACATAACTTTATTACTGATGAGCTTTATTAATATCTTTTCCTTTTCCAGTGGTTGTCATTGTTGAGCACGTGATCTGTTGGTCGCCGCTCGCCTTTGTTACCTACTTGTATTCCTACGGATTGTTAGATAAATCCAAGGCCAAGAGAAACGGATTCATTCTATTCGTGTCGTTCGTTCTGTTCTTCCTGTCCACAGTTATAAACCCAATGCTGTACAACATCATGTCCGTCAAGTTTAGGAAAGCGTTCTGGGTAAGTGCACACATAGTGTAAACCCCCCGGTTTTATTGTAATTGGATCATGGTGGAATTTAACTTATTTAATTATTACCTTTATCCACTTGTACTTACAGAGACTCGCCGGGTCAATTGTTTGTCTAAACAATTGTATCTTACGATTAACTCAGAAAGACTGGCTGTCTGTTTAATAGCTCTAACAAAGACAGGTTACATTAAAATCTCGTTTATGTTTATAAAAGGGATTTAATTTTCAAAACAGTTTTATATTCAAAATATAACATTTATTTTATAATAATTAAAATAACCCATAATAATTATTAATAAATAACTATTGATAATAATAATTAATTTTTATTTCAAATAAAAATATTTAAGTTTACATCTTTTGGAAATGTTGCCTGACAAAGCTAGGTTGAATGCATTCTGGTATTTTACGAGTATATTTACTGATTTTATTGAAACCAAAAATATTTAAAAAAATTAAATTTAAAATATTCATTTAGCAATCACTTACTCACTCTCACGTGGCTTTGTTAAAACATTTAATAACCAGCCCAAATTCACTTTTAAATTTTAGAACAACAAACTAAACGTAACAAAGCTACTAAAAACAAAATATCCCTTTTTTAATAAATTTAGAAATCACATTATTTAAAAACTTTATAAAATATTACCATTGCTAGCCCATCTTGCTCCTCCCTTTGAGACGTGTCCCGAGAGAGTGCTATATAGGCCTACTTGTTCCCACGGGAGTACCCCCACCCTTTGTGCATTCAGGAAAGTTTGTGAGACTTCCTACTAGCTCTGTCAATGAAATATTTTCACAAAACAAAAATTTCTTTTATGCAATCCGATTCTACAATAACTAAACAATAAATATATCATGTAACATACTGAATTGCAATTAGAATTATTCGGTATGTTACAATAGAAATAATTAGAAACTGCCTGCCTGAAGATAACAGTAACTAAACGATAGTTTTCGGAAACACATATCGCTGTATTTAACTTCCCGTAAAAGTTTTGTGTGTTAACAATTGAGGATAATAACAAGAGCATTAAAAACAAAAAATAAATCATGTATATAATAAACGGTTTTTGTTAAAAAAATATTAAATTTAAGATGTATCTATTATTGTAGAAACATATCACGAAGAAGAATATGTATAAAACAAGTAATAGAAACAAAACGTTTTCAAAGTAAATTCCTACTTCGGTAAAACAAAATTATTTTGATTACTTTTTATAATACAGGATGTTTTAGAAGGAATTTGCCACACTTCCTAAGCTTATACCTCTCACCAAAATAATGAAAAACGTTCATATAAACATGGATCTGGAAGTGCTTCGTTGGCGAGTTATACAGGCTTAAAGATTTCACCTGAAATTCAGCTCCCTCAGTGAAATTAACTCACACTGAAATTTGTAGGACGTTAATTGAGTTTGGTAATTATTTCAGTTTTAGTAAAATTAACTGAAAAGTCGTATAAAACCTATCACAGAACTCTATCTCCAAAAGTTTAAAAGAAAATTAGGGTAAAGCAAAAAAGGTTAGGTCAAAAAACACTTTTTGCGTTTGGACTACAATAACTCCGTTAAATTGCCTAAAAACAAATAAACATTTTAATAAAACTTGTAGAGAATTTTATTCTCAAAAAAATATAAATAAAGTCAGTAAAAACGGAATTGTTTTCTTTTAAATTCAATTTTATTAAGGACCTCACAAAAACTAAAAATTATGAAAATCAAGTATTGCTAACAAAGTAGCCTGATGATAAAATGTATCCATGTCTCAAAATAGTTGTATTAAAATCGAAAAATTTATTTAGATAATCTAGCATATTAATCATAAAATTACTTAATCAACCAACATTGATAACAGTATTACAGGAGTTGTTAAAAATGTCTACCTTCGTTGTTAATACACATTTCAGCCCGACGATTTAAAGAGGCCATTGGATTCTTTAACTTTATTGAACTATCTTTTATTTCCTGGGTAGCAATCATAATTCTGTGTAAAAGTTCATGTTTATTGTCCGATTTTTGAGCATACGCTAGTGTCTTCATGTGTCGCGTACAAACAAAATCTAAGGAGTTCAAATTGGGGGATTTTTTTATTGACTTTATTTACATAATTTTTTTGAAAATAAAATTTTCTACAAATTGACAATTTTTATCTGTTTATACGCATTCCGTTAAGGAGTTAAACGCAAAAAGTGTGTTTTTTTTACTAACCCTAAGCTTTTTACTTTACCCCAATTTTCTCTATCTATTGAAGATCGAGTTCTGATACAGGTTTTATAAGATTTGTCAGCTCATTTTACAAAAAAATATCTAATTACCAAACTCAATAAAAGTCATAAATATTTCACTAAGAAAGCTAAATTTCAGGTTAAATTTTTGACCCTGTATAACTCGCCAATGAACCACTCCCGGACCCATGTTTCTATGAAATGTTTTCATTATTTTGGTGAGAGAAATAAGCTTGTGCAGTATGGCAGATTCCTCCTGAAAAACCCTTTATAATTACAATTACTATGAAAAAAATAATATAACCTATGCGTTCAAACAGCTGTTCTACCACATAACCTATAACATCAAACCAGCTGTTTTATGAAATCATATGTTATCACTTATTTTAAGCCAAATGAACAAAATAACTTGCATACCTTACACTTTTGTGAAAAGGTTTTCTCCTATAAAACAAAAATGAGTTTATTTTAAATTTATTTATTAAATTAATATTTAAAAAGTGTATTAACATCAAGTGTCATCCACTATAAGTTAAAATAAAGTATTTGAACTTGAGTGGATGGTTAAAAAGTATTTTATTAACGATTGAAAATTGGAACAAGATATATATATATATATATATATATATATATATAGGGAGAGCATAAACTAATAGAAAGAATTGAATAATATGCCCAAAGCTTTTCATCGATGTAATATTTGATATTATGGGGGATGCTCGTGAGGATATCATTGTATTACATTGATGAAAACCTTTGAGTGTATTGTCTTATAAACCTTTACTTTTGATAAAATATATATAAATAACAAAATATTTAACAATAAAACGTCATATATATATATATATATATATATATATATATATATATAAATATCGCAATATGTATTCTTGTGAATTAATAAAGATCTAAGTCAAAACACAAATACAAGAATTATAATTGAATTTACAATTCAAAGCTTTTCGTTGGCTAACAGTACAAACATCATTAGGAATATTAAACCATATATATAGTGTATCATAACGCTTTTAGCTCACTTTGTACTGTAGCTAACTCAATATACCACCGGGTTTTTATACAGAAAACATTAATTCCAGTTAAATAACAAAGCGTCAATGCAATTACCATTTACCTAAATTTTTAATATTAAAAATTATACTAAAATAGTGGGACAAAGTAATCCCTTACTTATATATTTACAATAGTTCTATTACTTACGCTAGATTGTCTCACAAAATAGATTACTTCGCAAAATAGATTGCCTCACAAATGGTTATTCCTTACCAGATATATTTGAACATACGTTTTCTTTAATATATATATATATATATATATATATATATATATATATATAAATATCGCAGTATGTTTTCTTGTGTATTAATAAAGAACAAAAGTCTAAATACAAATACAAGAATTATACT
>JBAIZL010000004.1:12977751-13007751 GCA_036971475.1 Prosapia bicincta
TAAGCCTTTTTAGGCTTTATTCGGGGTTATGGATTCTTAGAGAGACACTTCTGAATTAGAGACAATATTTGGACACCTAGTAAAACTTACTTTATATGAAAAACACTTAACGCTTAAATTAACGCTAACGTTAACGCTAAATTAACACTTAACGCTAAACACTTAAATTGGAAAATAATAATTTTTCATTTATTCTATTATCTAATTATTTATGTTTTACAGTTATGATATTATTTAAAACAGTTATGATCTTATTTATATTTTATTTATGGTCTAAGCCTTGTCTAATGTTTTAATCAACGAATATCGATTTGTGTAAAAAACAGCAAATTATTTAAAATTAGAACCAAACTGTGTTTTTAAAGTTAAACTTACCCTTCCAAAAAAATGTTTATCTAATTATATGCTAATTATTATTTATTTAACCATACTAATATAACACTTATATTTATAGGCTATTCACCTTGTATTTAGATTAGGCTTTCTGCTTTCCATTTAACCTAGGCCTTAATTTTTACACTCTATTCTCATGTTATTATACCCACAAAGCCTAATAATTTCCAACCCATATCCTATTATATTTCAACTAAACTATTTAAATTTACTTCTGATATGTTTTTCCTAAATCAAAAACAAAAATATGTAAATCTGGCAAAGATTCACCTAAAAATGTGGTTAACATTAGCATTTGGTTATACGTAATGAAACACATTTACTTAGACACATTTATAATCATTACTCTCTTAAAATAACCAATAGAGAACTTATGTTATTTGTTTAAGAAATAAAGCCATATGAACATGACTAACTCATTTACATAATTCTATCCATTCTAGGCAAACGGTTGAATTTGAGAGTCAATTTTGAGAAGTTAAATTTTAATTTAGTAACCATAAGAATTAGTTTATTTCTCTTAGGTTATTTTTTAAAATTTTAACTTTGAATTAATATGGATCGAAATAAAGTGTAATTTAAACGAATATTATTGTCTATAAAACCTTATACTGATGTCTGCTTTATTTCTGGATCTTGTCTTGAAATGGCGTTCTCACGTCCAGTAGGCCTTGGTAAATATATTGTGGTTTTTTGGTTACTTATTTTACTAAAATGGTTGGTAGGACGATACGTTTTAAATGTAATTCACTTTGCTATTTCAAATGTTTTAAAAGTATATATTTTAAAACATGTATACTTTTTCATCCGAATTCGATAATTTCGGCGACTAATAATTTCACATTTTACGGGTCGAGGTGGTGTTGATTATGATATTTGATCATATAGCTCAAATATCTTATCACCTCCGTACCACATCTTGCACTATAAGTTTTAATACTTCTTTTGACTAATTACTTCAGGAGGTAAATACTACATGTCCGTTTTTTTTGACGGCTTAGTTACGAGTTAGGCTTAGCACCCAAGCTTTCTTCCAGAATCGTCACTGTCCCTGTGTAAGCCCCGTTGCGTTAAATAACCTATCAGAGCTTTGACCGCCTTAGCAACGAGCTTGTTTATTTAAATGGGACTAAACTTCTCTTGAATTTTGATTAATTATTTTATTTTGACTTGTATTAGTCTTTTACTTTTAACGATGTTTTGCTTTGAATTTCAAATTTTGTTTTAAACTATTTATTTATTTATTTATATTTTTCTCCAAATTCATTTGACACCTTGTTTTATATTATCAATCATTCTTGATTGCAGCGCCTGCAATGAAAGGTTTTATAAACAACTAGGTTCCTGCGACTTTGTCATCCAAATATAGCTTTATATTTTTATAGTCATGAATGTTAGATTAATTTTGTTTTTTAACATATTTTAAATTTATTATCTATAAAATTTACGACTAGTCTGCCCTACCTTCACTCACATTGTCCTATTTTACAACATTGGTTTTTTTTATTTAAAAGTTTTACAAATCCAGGCACTTTGGCCTAAATGCGTATTCTCTACAATTACCAAGATTTTTGCAACGGTAAATTTGGCCGTTGCAGTAGAATATAAAAAGAAGAAAATTTCCTTAACTTACTTCCTACTATCTAACATGATTTGAGGCACAGTCAACGCCTTTATTCCAGTAATAATTTAGCTTAAACGTAAGTACATTCTTCTGGCTTTCCTAACAGCAAAACATTATTCTTCGTTGACGCATTTCGGGTAGGCTCCCTTATCGTTAAGGGGTACTACTTGAAACGTACGGTTTAAAGTTTTGATAATGGAACCAATCCGAAACGTACCAATGAAAAATAATGTAGGGAGTACAGAACAATATACTCTATTGTGTACCAATATTTGTATACAAAATAAAGATAAGTATGTTAGGAATTTCATTTAGTTAACGTACGGAAAATGTATTTATTTTTTTTTAATAGCCAAACCTATTTTAATTTTGTGGTATAATATCCGTCAAGAATTGCTTGATAAGGGAATATGTTTGTAAAGTAAGGTATGTTTGCGGTAATTCTTGTAAGTTAAAATCAATATTTATAATCTGAAGTATTCAAATAAAGTTTTTTTTTGTTGGAATAACGTATTTTGTAGTAAGACATGTAAATAAGGTTTTTGCTGGTGGTCTTTGTCAAATATTTCCAAGTTTGAATATGTAACATATCTGTTGAAAGTTTAATTCAATATATTACAATTTTAAATGTTATTTCACTTCCTATGTTGGTTTGAAACTAAATTTCTAATATTGAGGCTTTGACCAAAACGTAATACTTTTAATGAAAACTATTTTCTTTACGTCCTACAGTAGCCAACATATCCTGTCATAAAAACTATTTGGCAATTAGTGATTAACTTACACTCTACTACATCGACTATAATTATGGAATATCTTTAACTTATATCTTTTCAATACGAAAACCAAATTTTGTGTGGATTTGTTTTTATCTATAATTAATCTAGATATACCTCAGTCTAGATACAGTTAGTGAATCGAATGTACAGGCAATTAACTCTACTTCTAAACCCTGTTCAGACTTCTGTAAATTATAATGTTTAGAAAATATCTTCAAAATGAAATATTAGAGCTAAGCTTAAATATTCCAAAAGGTATTGAGGTGATTAGGAAGAAATTTCAATGAATTCCCATTTTAAAAGGTCTCTTTAACTGAATCAGGTTAGTGATGGTGTATTTTGTTTAAGTAAACATAAACTCAATTTTACAGAAAGAGTTTAATTTAGCTAAGGAGAAGTTAAATGAATATTTACTCTTTATTAAAATAAACACTATTTCAACCTGAAAATATAGCTGTTTAGTGTGTTTTATCAAAGAGCGCCTATATTAATAAGAGCTTTACTATAATATATTTATGAATTTATTTTCAAACAGTATTTTTGAAGTGTAAACTTCTTTAGCGACGACAAAATAACGTATTGGATGGACATAAACATACAATTTCGCTCCAGTATATTTTCCGTCAGGTTACGCAATGAGTCACTTCAAAGTAAATTTTTATGATTTCATACATTAACTGATTTTGTTTTATAGATTATGTTGTAGAACAGCTGTTTTACTCGTAGGTTAGGCTACATTATTTAGTGAAAATGGTTACAGAAAAAGGTTATTATTAAATAGTTTTTATCAGTTAATAAATTAATTAATTTAAATTTTGATAAATCTCAGAACAAATAATTCAATATAGCGATAATAATAAATTATGTATTTTTAATCCAAATTTTGAAATAAAACATTCTTCGGCGCTTCTGTTGCTTTTTAAGAACCGACTTTTACTGAATTTGTAAACAAATTCGTATTCAGTAAATATCTAATAAATGTGTTTTTGTTACATACAAATTAATGTTTATAAACTCATGTTTTTAGGCTTACATTTTCATTTCATGCGTTGACAATTTTGCAAAAATAAAAATTGTAATTTGTTATTTGTGATTTAAATTTTAGTGTTAAATGTAACAAATCTGTATGCTTCATTAATTTCTTATTTTGAAAATTACATTTTTTCTCATTTCAACATTTCTGTAGACGTGGCTATAAATATTTTAATTTCTTCCTTAAGTGCCACAACATAATTTTTCTTCTTATTCTGCCCTTCTATGACTTGATATTATACTGTTTTATCCCCCAGCGACGCTCAACAATGGACGACGAATATCGCGGTTTTTTCGACCACGAAACCATAAAGAACGGCTCGTCGCTCATCCCGGAAGAGTTTGCAGATTTATTCCATAAAACTGATGACGAAAGCAGCTACCTAGTTTCAGACACGACCAAGAGGTTGGCTCTGTTACTAATCACCGCCACCTGTGCGTTTGCCTTCGTTGGCAACCTCCTCATTGCTTACGTCATCGCTGCTAACCAGAGCATGCACACCGTAGTCAACTTGCATCTATTCAGTCTGGCCGTTTCGGATTTTGTACAGTCGCTATCCTTCACGGTAGTTTCTGTGTTGCGTCTTGCATTTCAGGTAATTTCATACATTCGTATTTTATATTATTTCTCTTCTTTAATACGCTTAATTTTCAAGTACGTGGTAATACATTGTAACAGTGAATTTGTACAGAGAAACTCACAGAGTAGAAGATTTCATAATTATCTTCGGTTTTAATTATGACGTAATATTTGTCTTAAAATTATACGTAAACAGATTGGTTTAATATATGTTCAGATATTATACCATTTATTTATTAATGTAAATTTACGGTTACAGTTTATAACAGATAAAACAATCTTTCTAAAACCTATTAAACAGATTTACATTGTGTGTGTGTGTGTAGGATGATTCCCGAAGAAACCAAAATATTAGAAATACAGAGTGATCTAGGGTGATTCATGAAGACACGCAGAAACTTTAGTAGCTCATTCTACATGTAAAAATAATGAAAAAAGTTTATATAAACATGTGCTCGCACGTTAGCGTTTAATGCTAGCGAAAGATTTCGCCCGGATTTCAGCTCACCATGTATAACGAGGTCTTCCTGAAATTCTGGTAAGGTAGATTGGGAATCGATTTCAATTGTTTCTGATGGTTTTTGATCTGAACAATTGAATAAAACAGGCCCAAAAACTGTAAGTTAAGTAGTTATTGAGGAAACCAGTCTAAAATGCAAAAAATGGATTAAAAACGCATTTGTCATCTTCGGGCAGCAATAACTTTGTTATTTCATTAAGAAACAGATCAAAAGTTTTAATAAATCTTGTAGAAAGTGTTATTCTGAGCAATACCTTGTAAATTAAGAACACAGTAAGCGAATAGATATTTTAATCAATGAATTTTTATTCATAGCAACACGACACGTCTTTTTACATTTGACTTACAATAACTTTGTTAATTACCCTTCAAACAAATAAAAATTTGCTAAGAAATTTCAATTCTTAAACGAAAAACTATTTTATAAAGTAGATTGATTTTAGCATTTAGTGCATTCAGGTGCTGCTGACATACTGAACGGATTGATTTAATTTGATTTAAAAATCACTTCTTCGCGCAAAGTTCCAGTATGATAGTTCTTGCCAACATGATGTAGAAGAAAACATTGTTGCTGTTGTTGAACATAGTCCAGGTGTTATTACAAGACGAATTTCCAAACGATTCAGGGTTACGCAAAGTAAGGATAGTACTTAATAATAACTAGCTATCCCTACCATAAAAAAAAAAAATGCAGTATTTACTTCCAGGAGACATCATCTCTGGAGTACTGCATTAATTTGTTAAACACTCGTCATTGACCCTTTAAGTATATTTTATATACCGATGAGTCACAGTTCACTCGTGATGGTATCAACAATTTACGAAATCAACATTCATGGGCAGAAGTGAACCCTCATGGAACAATTGAACGTAACTTTCAATAGGTTTTTGTCATTAACCTATTATTCATGATCAGCTGATCGAACCGTTTATTTTTCAAGAGCGCTTAACAGCTCATATATGTTTACAGTTTCTTCAAATCATCGATATTGCTTGAAAATGTTTCCTCTTTGCAACGCGACGCCAGCTCTATATCCAACATCATGGCGCATCGTCACATTTTTCAAATATTGTTTCCACCTACTTGAATCAACAGTTTTAAAATAAATGGATCGGTCGTGGAGGTCCTTACACTGACCATCCAGTCACTGGTCATCAGACCATACACGGTTGGATTTTTGCATATGGGGATGTATAAAGGAGAAAGTTTACTAAGTCAAAGTTAATTCCCATGAGGCGCTACTTAGACGTATTAAGGAAGCTTTTATTCAGTCAAAGGAAAGCCCTATAAAACTACGGAAAACAATAAGAGTCAGCGCAGACACTTGAAAATTTACTGTAATTTGGTTTAATAGGTTCAGATTTATGTTTTACGGTTAATTTTAGTTTGTTCTGTTATCAATAAAAAATTAATTTAATCAAACATCTAATAGTTTTTTGTATTCTTTGTTTACACAGTTGTGTTCAGAATAAAATGTTCTACAAGTTTCATTAAAAATATTGATCTGTTTCTTGGTAAAATAACAAAGTTATTGTTGCCCAAAGATTAACAAATGTGCTTTTTTCACTCCATTGCATTTGACATCAGTTTTCTAACAAACTACTTTAAGTTCTGGGACCTATTTTATTAAATTGTTCAGGTCAAAAACCATAAGAAACAATTGAATTAGCTCCTTAATCTACCTTACCAGAATTTCAGGAAAAAATTGTTTCACATCGTGAGCTGAAATCAGGTCGAAATATTTCGCTATCCGTAACTCGCTAACGAAGCATATCCGGACCCATGTTTATATAAAAGTTTTTCATTATTTTCACATGAAGAAAGAGCTCCCAAAGTTTTTGCATATCTTAGTGAATCTCCCTGTATATCTACTTAAAAAAAACCGACAAAGGAATAAACTGACAAAAAACAAACGAAAAGTGAATGACGAAAGAATAAACTGATTCGAACAAAACGAAAGCTGAAAGAAAAAGCAATAAAGTGTCTCGAACAAATGACAATGAGCAACTGCAATTGTGCTATCTGTGGACAAATGCGCGACATGCAATCAAAACTACAAGGCCTCCTGCGTCACTTGATAGGCAATTGAAACCTTTCACCGTATTCCTATTCAAGTAAAGGACTAGTGAAAACCATGAGTTTTATATGAATCATCCCAATTATTTGTTCACAATTTTCAAAAATTGAACATGACATATTGAATTTTAGGACACGTATCATCGAAATCGTTATGTGTAAGTAACGCCTTAAAACAATATATCATAATATAGGATTATATATATATATAATGGTCAAATGGATTATTTTGTAATGTTTTTGTTTTCCAGATCGTTAAACGTCGAAACAATAAGGTACATCCTTTACATAAGTAGAATTTTGTATGGCACAGCGAGCTTAGTGTCTGTACTCAATACGTTATCCGTCACATTCGACAGATACTTGGCAGTATGTTGCCCATTTAGCGAACTAATGTGGTCCACGAAAAGGAGAACTGTGGCAACTATCGTCATCTCATGGATAATTTCTATGCTATATATAATAGCAATGGTATGTTTCAAATTTAAAAATAGTCAGTTATAAAATATATGAGGTATTTAATAATCTACTTTTGAGCTAGTCTTAACCTTAACCCGTAAACCAAAAGAATGTTAAAATCTCACAAAAATTTACTTTATTGTCATACATGTTTCAACAGCAATGCTGTGATCATCAGTGATAGGTGAAAACACGCTGAAATGACATTAGAGCCGTTTTATAAAAATATATTTGTTGGATTAGAGTTTTTGCATGTTTGATGCCTAAGGTTTTTAGTGTTACAGAAATATAGTTTATAGTTCAGTAATAATTGTAGAAAATTATAAACATAGACACACTGAGTGTATTTGTATTAGCATGAATTGGTCTGTGATTTGTCTTTACTTTTCACATCAAATAGGTAGTTATTAACAGTCATTAAATAAAGTTCAAGAATTTCAATTATGTTATATAGTTCATATAAGTGACAATATAAAACGTATAACGTAAAACGTAAAACTTACAACGTACAACAACTTACAATCTGCAACGTATAATGAGCAACGTACAACGTAACACGAACACTGCACGCTTAACACATAAAACATGACACATTCATATCCTATATAATATAAAATATATAACGTGAATATATAATATATAGCGTATAACATTTAATACATGTTGTATAATAAATTTTATATAATATATAAAATAATACAATAAAAATATAAGATTTATATTGCATAATGTTTAGTGTTAAATGTATGAAGTGTAACGTATAGCTTATAACATGTTGCACAGATCAAAATATTGAACAGGTGAAAGGGTGATAATGTAGTCAGCATAATGTTTCAGAATATGTACAGAACTTTATGCCAAGGTATTCCAAGTCATCTGTGCGCCAAGGTACAAGTCCTTTTCGGCACTGAGTTCTACCTGATGGTTTTGATCATGATTCCGATGTTGCTATTAATAGTCCTGTACGCCTTAATCATTCTTCATATTTCGAATGCTTTTCATTTCCGAAAAGTTTCTACTCATCGGAACCACAAAACAAAGAAAAGTGTTTTATATGTTCAGAAGGAATTGCAAATTTCAGGTAACACAAACTTTAACTAGTTTTAAATTGTATATTTTATATCAAAGGGCATGACACGGAATGGTTTGTGTCGGAACGGCATGGGTAGACGAATTTGGTTAACCAAATTCTCAATCGTTAATGAAATACTTTTAATTCATACACTCAGGTTCAAATACATTTTGTTTAACTTGTAGTGGATAGCACTTGATGTTAACACACTAAGTTTTTACTTGTTAATAATTATTGTAATAATAAATGAAAAGTAACTAAAATAAAATTTGTATTGGTCAACCTAAGTAGGAATTGATTTTGAAAATATTTATTTATATTACTTGTTTAAATTAAATTCCTATAAAATCACATTTTTCATGTAAAATGGTATTATAATATTAATAATGTTTACAGCGATGCTGAAAAGGAACTGGGTTTAATAATTTAATGTTATGTGAGATGCGATACATAATTATTCTAGTTTAAGCCTTTTTGTTTAGCTTCACAAACACAAAAAACACGTTTTTCGAAACCAGTGTTATAAAAATGTTTACGTGCTTGTGGTTCTTTGTTGCATTTGCGGTGGTGATCGAGTTTATCGTATGTTTTCTGCCTCTGAACCTCCTTGTGGTCCTTAATAGGTACAAACTCCTGGACAACATGCCGAGAGTAAGGGAAGCCACCTTTACCTTGTCGATCTTTTTGTCCGTCTTAGCCATCGTCATAAATCCCATTGTGTACAACTTAATGTCCACAAAATTTAAAATGGCGTTTAAGGTGAGTGCATTTTTAATTTTATTTTACCCTGTGATTGGTTTTTATTATTAAAGCACACTAATTTTTGAGCTGACTTGATTAGCACGTTTACCTTAAACGAAAAAACTTACAAATAGCATTCAACAATAAGTAAACAAATATTGTTTTAAAATATTTTTTATTTACGTTACTAGGATGTGACGATTTTAGTTTAATTTAATGTTCTTCTATAAAATAATATTTTTCCAATAATGTCTAAGATAATAAAATATTATAATATTAGTCGTTACATACGTCGATCCTGAATATATATATATATATATATATATATATATATATATATATATATATATATATATAATTAATAAATTAATAATATTTCAAAAACAAGAATACTTCTAATACATATTTATTCAAAGCTTTTCGCCGATAAAACAGTACCAGCATCTTCAGGAAAATAATTATCTAACAAACTATTTTTACAAAAATATGTTTGTAAAAATAGTTTGTTAGATAATTATTTTCCTGAAGATGCTGGTACTGTTTTATCGGCGAAAAGCTTTGAATAAATATGTATTAGAAGTATTCTTGTTTTTGAAATATTTTTACCTTATTAACTATATTACAAGAAAACATATCACCATATTTAATATATATATATATATATATATATATATATATATATATATATATATATATACTGTATATATATTTAAAACAGTTATTATAAAATATATATTAAATAATAATACAGTCTGTGGTGACCCCAACAGTTTGAACTCTAGAATATATTTATATTATTAAAACATGTGACGGCTTGTGTGTAACAAGTGGTAAGTATGTTGATAAACATAACAAGAAATTGAAGCATCAAAACAGCACAAGAACTAATAAAAAAAAACACATTTTAACAATTGAATACGACGTTTCAACAATTAATTAAAACCATCCTTTCAGCCAATATCCAGATTTTACAAATATTGCAAATCTATAATGAAGACAATTTATATTAAAATTGCTTATTAGTTTTTCTAGTTTCTATTAGCCTTATATTTTACATATTTAAATTTTAGTGTTAATGTAATTCTAGTTTTATTAGGAATTAAAATAAGTTATTATTTTTTATTTCGTTTAGGTTTTTATTCTATTTAAATATGTAGTGTTAGTTTAGTTTTAGACATAATTGGTGTTTAGTTTTAAATTACTAGTATCAGCATATTTACTGTTAGTTTCTTGCCTTTGGTATTTGTTCTATATAAATGGCTAGATAATGTGAATAAAATGGTTAGGGATTATTATAATGGTCTATGATCAACATAAATGATATTTACAATATCTATAATTTCAGAAGGTGCTCTTCAATTAGGTAATACATGAAGATGAAAATTGTAATCAGATGACAACTAGCCACACAGTAATAATATATTCATCCGGGGACTATATATAGTCCTACATAAATAAATGAAATTTAAAATTGTAAAGGTTATTATTTTACTAATATGGAATAATATCATAGCCGAATTATGAGATTTCAGTACTATAAGAACAACTTCATAATTATAAAAATAATTTCAAAATAAAAAGAACAAGTTGACAATTATAAGAAAAACTTCACAATTGAATGGACGACTTCACAAATAATTATACGTACAACTTCATAATTATAAGAACTACTTCACAATTAAAAGAACAACTTAGCAATTATAAGAACTACTTCACAATTAAAAGAACAACTTAGCAATTATAAGAACTACTTCACAATTAAAAGAACAACCTAGCAATTATAAGAACTTAACAAATACAACAATAACGTCGCAGTTATAAGAACTTTCGCGATTATAAAAACTCACAAATAAAAGAACAAGTTCACAACCATAAGAAGAACTTCACAATTGAAAGAAGAACTTCATAACTACACTAAAACTTCACAGTTATAAGAACAACCTCAGAATTATAAGAAGAATTTACCAATTAAAAGAAGAACCATCTAACAATTATTTGAGTGTTGTAAGATAAAATAGTTTAAAGTAAAATGATGTGACTACATTAAACTTTAAATATGAACACAATTTCAATATATATGATACTCCACTCTGGATATATATCCATTTAGTACGAGCACCTCGCACACTTCCCACTACTAGGAAAGATTCGTAGCTGATTTGTAGGCTATACTACAATATTTACACAAATTGTTCAATCCAGCCCAATAGAATTAAAATACGAAATACATTAATTATGTATGAGCTCTATGATTTAGAAAACCATAACTATTTATATCCGATTAATAAAAAAAAAAAAATATAGAAAAATTATTTTAAAATAAATCCCTACTTAGGTGAAGAAAGCAATATTATATTATTAGTTACTTTTTATTAAATAATTATAATTATTATAAATAAAGTAACATAAGCTGTGCGTTAAAATAACTTCTGAATCACATAACCTATAACATAAAATCAATTGTTTTATGAAATGATATAACTTATTTTAAGGCAAATGAGAAGAAATAACTATATTGCATACCTTGCCCCTTTTTTAAAAGTTTTCCCATATAAAACTAAAATTAATTAATTAAATTTAATTAACTGATTATTATTTGAAAAAACTGTAATAATATTAAGGGAAATCACTGGCCGAACATCCAAACCAGAAAAATAGAGACAAATTAAGCAATAATTCGACAATGGTCAAGTGACCGGAAGATGCCTCATCACACAAGGTAAAATTATTGCCCTTACTAGTGGAAAAAATTATTTACAAGTAATAATAATAACTTCATAAATAAATAAATAAATAAATAAATAAATACATATATATATATATATATATATATATATATATATATATATACAGATTGTTTGCAAAACATGGCATTACTTTTTAAATACTTGTTTACAAACTGTAGCAGCAACCCCGTGCTGATACTGTAGCATTTAGGGCAAGCATAATGTGTTAGTGGGCAATATGTACACCATACGTCATTCTCTAGTTTTCCTAGACAATCCTTCCATATACATCAAGTATCCTTTTTCGGTATCTACTTCTCCTGCGACAAATAAGCATTGGTTTTATTCCTTCGGCACAAAGATGCATAACTAGAAGAGAATATGTCGACGATCACATGTAGAGAAATATTCTAGTACGTCCTAATTTCGAATTCTGGAGAGTAGTTTTTCGGAGACCATGTCATATCAAGAAAGCTTTGTCAATAACCAGAATGTTGGAATGTAGATATTTGGCCCCTGTTTAAAACAAACAGCTCCAAACAACGTGGTATCTCTGTCTCTCGCTTTACTCTGTTCCAGACTTCGACTGTACTTCTGCAGTAGGTAGTTAATAAATGCAATTAATTCAACATTAATGATGGTTAATAGATTAGTTATAGAAATCATAAAAAATAAAGGTGAAGGCCCTAGGAAATAAAATTAAGTATAAATTATTGCCCCCGGTACCCTCTAGAGCGACCTCCGCGCTATCTCGGAAAATCTTTAGCTGTAGAGTAGCTGTGGCTCGGAGTCTTGTTTTCGTGTAACGTATGACCCCATATAGCAGGTTCTCAAGTAAACATGGTGGTAATTGTTACAGAGTATATGCTACTCATATTTAGATCTAGAGCGATGAGGATTCCACTTTAGTATGAAACGAAAACAATAGTTACTTTTCCTCACACCTAATGAGACAATTAGAAGTTTCTATATTTTAGTTTTATTTAAAAAAAAAAAATGAAATTATTACATCATGAATTTTGATAGTTAAATTACTGCAAGAACCTTCCTAACCTACAATTTTTACTTTTAAAAAGTATTTAAAATTCTATTTATAAAACAATTTACAGATGTTTAAAATATTTTGTAAAGAAAAATAAATTCAGTCGGTGTCGAACCCACCGGAATTTGACACGTCCCTGAATCTTTGTTCACCCCAAAAGTTGTCTAAACTAAACACATAAAATATTAAAAACTAAATATTAAAAAAAAACTTGGTTCGTAATACATAAAGCGATTGTATATTATCAGTCATACAATTAATTGTTTAGTGAATTACGTTGATATTAACTTGTGTACTTCTTTTTTGGTGTATGGCTTTCATCCTTTCCTTCTGTTGTTAACTTTATCGTCTTGCCTTCCAGGCTACTATGTTCACCTCTAAGAACAGAACTTTTGTAGGTAGCTCCATAGCTTATCTTGTACGTCATGTCTTTCTATCGTCCATTAAGAAGACATTTTATTGAAATCATTTTAGGCGAGCAGAATCGATGCCTTTAAATTCAAATTAACACGATGGGAAACGTTCTTGCTTGAAAATGTATTGCACTTTGTTGTTGTGAATGTGCATTAGTATATCACATTTTTAACTGATTGTTTCCAAACTTGCACTCAGCAGTGGGTGTCAGTTTCGTTGTCACAGATGACGCTTTTGCAATGAGAAGCTTATGTAGTCTTGTACTTCAATGTTAATGCCAGTTGTGTGCTGATGAGAGGTTTTTAAAGTTTTTCGTCATTTTAAACTTGAAACTATTCTTGTTTCGTTATCCAAATAGTTGGCGGTCATTTTGTAGTTTTGAGGAGAGTTCTTCATTTTTACTTTCTGAAGACTGATTCATTGTGCTTCTATGGTAGAGTATAGCAAATAGTTTCTTTCAAAAGTTTTCAGAGTTCTTATTGTACTTAAATGCAGATGAGATGGTAATGTCTTTGTTTCATAACTTCAGTACATAAGGTTATTGGTCTTGATTGTTGTTCCATTGATGACATTTTTTCTCAAACATTGAGGGGGTGTGACTAAAGAAATTTTTGTTTTGTTACCAAGAGCCGCTAGACCTGTTGCACCACCGACCCGGAAGGTCATTTTGCTAGCATACAGGCCAATTCCACGATCGTATGCTTACCCAGGAGGCACCTGTGCTGGCCAGTGCACGGCGGCGACCCTCGCTACCCCCATAATTTTGAAAAAATAAAAAATAAAATAATCGGGGCAACGGGAAGAGAAAGAATTTTGAATTTTGAAACATTTAAATTTTGTTTCTATCCTACGCCCCCTTAATTTTGAAGTAGTGTAAAAAAAAACTGTTGCCTTTACGGCGGGAAAAGTTACAATATTCGTGGAGAGTAAATGTTATTACTAAGAATTAAAAGGTCGCAACAAAATTTAGAATAAAATTTGGAAAAACAGTTGCGATCGTTGGGGAAAAGGGGGCCGAGCTGTCGCTGTAACGAAGATTAGTGTTTAAGCTGAAACAGAAAAAAGATTTAACCTAAATATTTTGACTTCATAACCTGAAAATTATGCTAAATTATCATAATCTGTACTATATTTCAACAACGTAAGAGGGTTTTCATTAACAATTATTATAGTGTCAGAAAAAAAATATTAAGTAAAAACTAAATACTTTGTATTGTAGTAACACAAGGGGGAAGTCCCTTGTGGCGTATTTTAGGTCAGTAGGAAAAATGTAAACAATGATTAAAAACTGCTGAAGTAGAGAATAATTTCGTGCAGAAGTCTGGACTATCATTATCTACTCCAGCATTTGAGAAAAGGTTTTAATTTGTGTATAACTACGACATAACCAGCAGGAGGGCTAAAGTTCAGATGAAAAACCTAACCTCTTTTTATAAAAGAAATAAATATCTGCGAATATTATTGTTTGACAAATTAAATGCAGAGTCGAAATTAATAAATCCAGAAAGTTTAAATTTCAAGGGTATGTCAATTTGACCACGTATAGGTGCATTAAGAACCGATGTTGCAAAATTATCTTTGTATTTTGTTTTAGTAATTTCTCTCAAACAGCTGTAGCTAAAGAATCATACGTCAGCTGTTTATCACGGCAATTAACCATTGGATCACATAAGCTATCAGCTGTTTCAAATTCAATAGAATATCAATAAGAATAGCTTCAATACATATTAAAATAGATTCAATATAAACGTAACCTCAAGGTTTGGGTAATAACCTGGATTATTACACCAATGTTTACAAATAATTTTGATGTATTGATAAAGTTTCAATTAAACACAAATGAATACAAAAACGTTGATCTTACGATGGTATTTATATATTTATATCAAGCAATATATCACCGTTATAACATTTTATCACAGTGTTAATCTTGACTACTACCGGACAGAAAAAAAATATTTATAGTTTAGCTACGATCCATTTAAAAACTATTTAAATTTAAAAATAAAAGATATTTGACAACTACAGATTCCACAGAGATTCTTGAAATTATTTGTTAATATTGATAATTGATCATCCGTAACTAATAACTGAACTTATTTATAAATCGACTTGGTTTTCGGTTCTAAATATTGCCAATACGAATTTACAAAAATTTTATGGAAACAGAATTTTGATGAACACACTACCATTTCCAAATCCTATCCTAGCAATCGTACCTAAAACAACGTCAGCTAATAGAAGAGACAGGAAGTGCTGAATAAATAAAACACAAGTATGTATTTAATTGTGTAATTTTCTACATGTTTTGTGTTAATCGCTTTGTAAAAGCTTTTGTTTTTTAACCATGGTGCTTCTAGAGGTCTAAGAGATTTTATTATTACACCGGAGTCGTACATTAAAAACAAACTTAAAATGAAACAAAATTTTCACATAGAAATATCACACCTACTGAACGAACTAAATAAAAAAACATATTTTTGTAATTTTGTAATAATGTTCAAATATGCCCAATAATAGTGCTTTATTTTAACTTCGTATAAAGTATTATAAAAAGGAAAGCTTGTTATTACTTTATATTTATTAGAAACTAAGTATTAGAAAGAAGCTATGTGAAGAGAAAATAGCTAATATATATCAAAAGGGCTGTAATAGTAGTAGCAGCATGGAGGAAATAAAAATGGATGAAGTGTGCAAGAAGAATTTTTTAAAATTCTGTCATCTGCAGAGCCCAAATAGAAGATATTCGATAGAACAAAATATTAGAAATGTAGCAAAATTAAGGTCGTAGGTAAAATGAAAAGGAATGTCCCGAGACTCGGATACAATAAAGTCGTTGGAGGATTCACAAGAACAGAGTATTGTGATGAAATAATCTTTTGGAGACCAGCAATCCAACACCTGGAAGTTTAGCACTCTAGTCTTCAACAAATTAATTCTTATATCAAACTTTTACAATTACTGTACAACAAACATTTCGCAAACGGTAAATGACCACTTAGCACTGATCAGAAAAACGTATAGAGCTTTTTGACCCTTAGAAGTTGTATTACGAACCTTGGGCTTATCTTTTTAATATTATGCCTTTCTATCGCACATTGCCCTTACAAGCATTGCTATCCCTACAGAAATAAGACGCTACCACAATATTGTACAGCATATCCTCAAATTCCCATCATCATTAATTTGTACATACATTCCTGGACACCAGAAAGGTTTTTAAACATTAGAAAGGGCAGGATACAAATATTGTTAATACGGTTACCAAAATTATAACTCAGCGGTTTTTTAAAACCATTCTTTTGTAAATATTTGTAAACACTCACCACTAAACGCCGTCCAGCCAGTACCTCAGGACAGGCGATGGTTGTGCGCGAGTCCTAAAGTAAAATTCCAAGACAAAGTCCTCGCAGTCAGTGAAGGACTGGAAAGTTCCGTCATCGCCCAACGTAGGGCGGTATACTTGGCGCACGTAGAATACTGGTGCAAATTGCACCGCAGAAGCCTCTTCCTGAAAAATGAAACTCATAAAATTGGATACAGTTTGCAGAAAATACAATATTTACTGAATCTTTTTGAAAAATTCAAAAACCTTCTAAATATATATGCTGATGCAATAAACCTGAAAGCTTGCATTTGTTTGTAAAATGTTCAATTGTTGCAAGTTTTATGTATACATAAATACAAGGATAAACTTATAACTAGTTGGTAAATAAATGAATCATATTTTAATTACGAGCCAGTCGTATTCAATATAAACGCACTGGCTATCTGTCATTCGTTACATTTTGCGTTTTCACGAAGCCACTCGACATTGGCTCACGAAATCTCATTTAGTTTGAAGTATCATTCACAAGTGATTGACCTTAGGTGCGGGTTAAAGGTTAAGCCTGCTAATGTTAAGGTTAAGGACTGCCAGGTCCGAGCGCTCTGCAATGTACAATGGAAAAAAAAGAAGGAGAAATATTCAAGGACCACCTGTCTCACGACCTAACCTCCTTGTCAAAAAAAAAAACACAAAGACAATGAGGAGAATCCGAAGCCAAGAATGTTACGACCATTGGACCCACGAATCCAACCTTAAACTCGTGATTCCCGCCCAGGTGACTAGCGTCAAACCCGAGATCCAAAACTTGGTGCCACGACCCTTGGTGGTATTTCGACCAAGGCCCAGTCTGCACTGGTGATCGGTCCACACTTGGAAAGAGACGACCTGCAACCAGACACTAAGACATCGATCGCTTTTTCAGAACTAGCAGAACCAGCGAAACCTTCAGAATTGCAAGGTTTCCGTACCTCAATATCCCGTCTGATTAGTTCCGTTCAGAAAGTGCAATCGAACCTCTATCTACTCTCGGTTGTCCTAAAGGCCGGACCCTCAGACTCGGGACTTGGTTCTAGGATAGGATAGACTGCTTATAACAAATAAGTAACCTGTGGAATCTAGAAATTACGCCACTGTTGGGGCGTACAAAGTTGAAGAGGTTAGGAAAACACATAAAGTCAAGGACTTTGTCTGTGGTCGACGCGTTACTGACCATAATTTAGTCATTCCGCACTTTAATTTCTAACCCGTAATACTTCTAAACTAGTGTGATGAATATAGACATTTTCTAATTTTTCTCAAAATTATTTTTTTTTGCACTAAACAGATGGGAAAACTGATACAGTTTGTGTAAAAACAAATTCCTCGTCCTAAGAAACGCGTGGCAAAATGTTAGGTTGTCGCACAAAACTGTTTGCTTGTTGTCAATGAGACAAACCTGTAACTGCGAATGGCAAATAACAAGTCAGTATGGTTTAACAATGGTGTTTAAAGATTATTGTTTCTGAGATCAATAGACCTGATTTTCAAAATGCCTAAAGTAAAATAGTAAAATGTATTTGGGAAAATGAAGATTGATAAACTTTGGATCTCAACTGAATGTAGGGAAATAAGTTGTGATTATGAATTGTGATTATCTCCTACTTTCATCAATACATAATTAAAAACTATGGGAGTATATAAAAAACTCCGTAACTTTCGGAACGGCTACTTCAGTGGATATAAAGACAAAAACCATTAAATTATTTTTTTACATATCTCCAAGTGTATTTGGGGAGCTATGTTTGAGCTCGCGTGCGCTTAAAGAAACAAAAGTTTTAACATTTAGAAATAAATTCACAGAGCATTATTAATATATTCCTGTAGGATATTACCTGCTCTCGCAGGGCAAGGCCTTCCTGGTCTACAATTTCCATCAGTATTCCAATGACTGCTTCTGCAACACATTGATAATTGGATATATTAGAAAATGTTTAAATAGCTAAAACAATAATTATACCTTACTTCACAAATACACAGCTATTGTTATACACTATGAAAATTTATATTAAAAAGTAAATGTGTGCAAAGTTGTGAAATTCCCACTTCTTAAGCTAAACTGGTAACAGCTAAAGTTTTTCAGTTGTATATTCACATTTTTATAAGAGTAAATTAGTTTCTTTGAAACACTAAAAATTATAGGGATACTCTTCAGTTGTAAGTATGCGAGTGGTTGTGAGAAAATATAATTTTTAATATGTCAATGGTGAATGAATAAAATAGGAATGTCTAGATTTGCAAACACTTTAAAACGTGCTGCAATATTGCGTATAACAATTTAAGCTTAAGAAATAGAGCCATAACATTTACAAATTCTCTTGTCATCATGCCTACATTAATTGTTAATATAATATTAAGAATTTACTATATTAAAATTCAATATTTTTAGGATAAATTGTTGTGGAAAACTATTTAAGATTTAAAAAAATGTATTTTAAACAAACTAAAATTAATTTAATTTGAATTTCTAAAGAAAACAAAAATTTGTTCTAGCAAGTCATGTAAATTGATAACATAATAACTTAGTAATGAAAAGTGTATATCTTTCTCATTTTGTGTAAAAAAAACTTTGCATTCTAATAAAAATGCAAAAATTGTATTGAAAAACTAGATTTTGTTTTAGGTCATTACATATTTTAAGTAGAATATTCATGGGGCAACTCATTTATGCTGCCCAAAGACAAAAAAACTAAAAATAGGTTTATTTCGTTTTTATTTTGTGCTCTGCTGCCCTTTTTGTGGTTCCATAGTGTAGTGTAAATTCGGAAGGGTTAAAATGTTGTTGTGAATAAAGTCAATAGAAAGCAAAAAGCTGTAAATCCGCAGTCAGAAATTGTGATTGGGAAAATTAGATTATAAGGTGCTAGTGTATTAACAGCTGATCTTCATGTGCAATGCACTAAAATCATTTTACTCAAGTTGCCTCATTGATACCTACTTTTAGTAATTTTTTGAACTAAGTGAAAAGGAACCAATAATGTAATAGAATATATATATATATATATATATATATATATATATATATATATATATGTGTGTGTGTGTGTGTGTGTGTGTGTGTGTGTGTGTGTGTGTGTGTGTGTGTGTATAATTGTAAATTCAATTATAATTCTTGTATTTTTATTTGTAATAGAATATATATATATATATATATATATATATATATGTGTGTGTGTGTGTGTGTGTGTGTGTGTGTGTGTGTATAATTGTAAATTCAATTATAATTCTTGTATTTGTATTTTGACTTAGTTCTTATATATATATATATATATATATATATATATATATATATATATATATTTATTAAAATATTTAAATATATTGAAATTCCCTCTTTCTTTGCTACTTACACACGTTCAATCCATTACTCAAATTATACGAGAGTGCGACACGATATAGCTTTTGTTTGCCGTTTCAATACATCATTTATTTCATTATTATTTCCTTACAAATTTAGCTATGTTATAAATATACAACTATAATGGCTTACCTTCCGCGTTTTCGCTAACTGGTGTTACGGAGGCTTGGCTCCCCTCTGGAAAAAAAGTTCTAGATTTTAGAATATGTTTTGTACTTGTGGAAAGTCACTATTACTTACGACTAGATTCAAAAGTTGGGCAAATGTAAACAGTTTTTGTTGTAGAGTTTTACTTATAGGAAAATTGAAGGTTTGAAATGCATTAGCTCACAATGAAAATTATTATAACTCTATAGTTTTTAATAAATTTAAATTAAAGGGAAAGTCCAAATCCAATGGCTTTGTAACAAAACATCGATAAATATTCCATTTTAAGTCAACAGAAGTCAATATGTATCACCAGATGTAGTTCGCAGTTAGAATTAATCACTATAATGAAGGGGAGGTTAAATTCTATTTAATATATAACTAAACGATCATAGATATTCCTATTTAGGTATCTAGAAGTATGTACTGTACTGTAAGTATTATCTGAGGTATTAAGTTGTCAGAATTAAGCGTTATGTTAAGAGGGAGGTCCAAATTCTTTAAATGTGATAGAAAACATACCTACATTTTTCAATTTGATAAAAGGGAAGTTATTATGTATGAACAGATGTAGCATAGACTCAGATTATACTACTGGGAAGGTCCAAAACCAATAACTGGTATTTAAGACATACTTAATATCCAATTTATAATACCAGCTTTTAATATGCACAGCCTCAGAAACAATCATTATATTTTAAAATAAATTTTCCATCTCAGGCACTGGAAGTTTTCATAATCAGGTTTATTATTGTAAATTTTCGCCAAATCAAAACATTCAGATCTGTATTACATCTATGTAATAGAAGTAAGTTTATAAATTGATCCCATATATATATATATATATATATATATATATATATATATATATATATATATATATATATATATTATAAACCAATATAAACTAAACAAAGTACGACAATTAATTCAACCAAATGTAACAATTAAACAATTTAAAATCTGTTTCTATAGATATTTTGTTAGTTTTCCAAACATTTGCACCAGCAACACGATGGGAAAACTATCAAGATGTTTTGCAAACGCAATGAAAAGTAAGTGCAAAAATACTTTTGATCATTTAATAATTTTACTATTTTGGTAGGAATATGTAGGCCTATACTAATATATATATATATTCCTACCAAAATAGTGAAATTATTAAATGATCAAAAGTATTTTTGCACTTACTTCTCATTGCGTTTGCAAAACGTCTTGATAGTTTTCCCATCGTGTTGCTGGTGCAAATGTTTGGAAAAACTAACAAAATATCTATAGAAACAGATTTTAAATTGTTTAATTGTTACAATTGGTTGAATTAATTGTCGTACTTTGTTTAGTTTATATTGGTTTTTAATAATTTATAAATAGTGAACAAACTCAATTTCAAACTGTATTAGCCAATCATCCTCACTACGAGGTCCGCGGCCCGCATGCGGCCCTAAGAACGATTTTTTGATGCCCTCAGACTGTTAACATTTTGACAAATTTCTGTTTCTTCACTACTATAACATAGATGTCATATTAGAGATCTGGGAAAGATTTCGATCATCGATTACAAAGTATTAACCAATTAAAGTATTTCTGGAGTCAAGTAAAATACACTTTCCTACTCTTTTATGTATAAAACGGTTGATTTATTTCAGTGATGTAATAAACTTAAGTTATAATAATACTGTTTGTAAGTTATTTAAGGTCACGTTTACTTGAAGTCCTGGGTAAAACTTGATGCAAATCACTTGCTCTCTAAGAAATCCTTGTAAAGATCCCTGATACAGGCTATGCAGTAGGCCTACGTGAAGATAATAGAGTTTAGAGTTAGTTAAAATAATAAGAACATGCTCTGGCGTGGGTAACGGGAAAGCAGACTGCTGACGTACCCAGAATCTCATTCATTCTCCCTGTAGGAGATGTCTCCCCAATACATCTTCGTGTAGAAGGAATAGTAGGGAACGGAAAGGAAAAGGTTAAGACGAATGATACCTCTCTGGTACTGGGAGTGGGTGTGAAATGTTTTAGAGGGCATCATTAGTATTTCTTTGCTATTATTCACACTATGCGTGTTATTCTAGACAATACTTCATAGCCCATTTTTCTAGTGTTTTAACGTTTAGGGTTAATGTGACCTACAAAGGAGGACGCAGAAATTACCACCTGCTGTAATATATGCCTATAGAAGAGGCACATTGACACCTAAGCACTGCGGACTGAAGTACCAAGTTGGTGGTATATCGTATTCTATACATCCTGTACCTTACAGTATCCACTGGATTATACCTATCTCTGTTTCACGACTCGTAATCTAGGTGGGCAGTGTTAGATGAGAATACGTTGTAGCATGGGTGGCACGGACCCTGTTTTCGACTATGAACGCATGGTTCATTGTAATACAATCTGATTTAAATTAGTTGCGTAATGATTCAAAATGAAAGGTCTCGAGAAAAAATTGCATTTTGGATTCAAGGCTATTGTCCTTAACAAGGGTTTGAAGTTTCGTGTTTAACAAATAAAAGCTAATACAAGTCTCATTCTCTTGTGCGTTGATTCATATTGTTTAAAATTTTTGGACTTTTTAACTTTATTATTAGACTATTTAACTCTATTATTATTAAAAAAATTAAATTTAAAACTGTGAATGTGTTATCCGAATCCTTCTCGAAATTAAATATATTATGAAGATCTTATGAGCTTAAGTCATGAGATTTAGATTTTTTTTGATCTTAGAATTCTCTTCTAGAGCATTTTAATAAACAACATTTTTTGAAGAACTGTTGGTCCCAAAAAATTAGGTGTTATTTGTTTGTATTGTTAAATTAAGCGTATTTCGTTGCAGATATTATTATGAAACTCCAGTTTGATGTTAATTTTATGTCGAATTTGATTTGTTAGCTAAGCGGTGTAAGCTCAGATGTTAACTGAACCCTTTAGTGTGCATGTTGCAACGGCCAGAATGACCGATGCAAATAAATTTGGTATTAGTACAGATAAATGTAACTAAGCCTAGAATAGTTAAATAGATCAATCAACTAATATTCCAATTATTTCATAGTATTATAATAAAAATGTTAAATATAGGGAAAATCAATGTAAACTAAGGTAATTAGAACTAAATAGACAAACTGGGAATGTTAGAATAAATTATAAACCAACACAACATTAATTAGGCTAACGGCTAATAGACCGATTTAAATGAAACAGTAAAAGTGAGGCCTATGGGAACCAGCCAAAATGTATAATATTAAATTAATTTTGACCAAATATAATTAGGGATAGTGAATATAAGTATAAAAATAGTAAATTAGGCATAGCTAGGGAGGGTGGTATTTCTGTAAAGGTGCAAATTTTAATTTAAAACATAATAGCATAAAATTAGGTTATCCAAGATTGGAGATATATTACTTTCAGGAAAAAACCGAGTGGGAAGATTGTTACACGATCTTGCCACACTGCAACGACAGCGCTACCGTCGAAGTTAGAGTTAGCAAGAAGAAACAGCAAGTTAATTAAATTAGAAGAAATAAAGACAAAAACATTGTTAAATGGAAGTTAAATGTACTATTGCACACACACACACACACACAATTTACACGTTGAAATCACATTGAATACATTAACACCACAAAATGACCTTACGTTCATTACCTAATGTTATGTATTATATACAATTCTTTCCACAAATTTTATTAACGATGAGTCAAATTAATTGAGGCTCAACCAAAGACACAGGAACCCTCTCACATACACACAGAGGATGAAATATAAAAGGAGATTTAAAAATTCAATAATTATCCCAAAATAAAGTGCAGCAAGACAAGTAAAGTAGAGAGGCTATCATTCAAACCACAAATGATATTTCACACCAAATATACTCTTTTTACAATTGAACCCTTTATAGCGCCTTCCGGTTTATAACAGACACTGATTTCGAATCAAGATATTTGGATTACCTGTGAAATCTAAGTAGGGGTTGGTTGTAGGGCTAGCACGTCTCCTTTCGGATGAAGTTACAAGACAACCGAACAATAGCAGTTCATTAGGAGTGCTTATTTGGGGAAATTACATGAGAGTATGTTATTTCACTCTACGCAATAAACTGTCATTTTTTTATATTTGTTGTTTTGACGGTAGTAAAAGTAGTTAAATAGGAAATAGTTCAAGTTATTATAATTCCATATTGTTGAGTATTTTGCGTGTGACCAAGATTAATTTAAGTGAAAATAAAATATAGGTCTAAGTTTAATTTATACCTGAGACTATGTATTTAATAGGCAATAATAAATAACAGAATCACAATAATTATTAATTAAATAATTGACAATGTTAAACGTTGATATTAGAAGACATTCAATCTTTCCGTTCTGTACAATAATACTTTTCCTTGACAAAGCATTTCTTCTTTTGTATCAAACAAAACAGCTCACCCGCTGCCACCAAAATAATTAACAAATAGTTAACTTCAACACTCCTCCTTAACTATCTTGTTTCGAAAAGTCACAAAGCTTCGTTTACTTGAAGGTTTTGTAAATATGTCAGCCAGTTGATTAGCACTGTTGATATGACAAGGGGATATAGTCTCGCCAACATGTTGTTTGATATACTTTCGTTTGATTTGGATCTCAATATGTTTCTTTCCCTTGTTTATCTTCCCTCCGTGTGAGTTTTTAATCATGTGAACTGCAGACAGTTTGTCTACGTACAGAGTAATAGGTTCCTTCATCTTCCGAATCCCCAGTTCAAAAGTAAGTCTCTTCAGCCAACAAATGTCATCGATGGCTGATACTGCTGCTCGATATTCGCCTTCAGCTGTAGAAGTTGCTACTAGATGTTGTCTTTGTGAATACCAAACTAATGGACCTCTTCTCATGACGAGAATTCCACTTGTAGACTTCATGGTCTTGGGATCTCCTCCGTAGTCTGAATCCGTGTATGTGACAATTTCTTTATCTCCTCCAAAATGAATTCCAAAATGTATCGTTCCCAACAAATCCTGAAATATTCGCTTTACCATCTTCCAATGGCTGGTCATTGACTTGGAACAGTGTTGACTTTAATAATTCATTTTTATCAAAGGGTTGTACTCCTCCGTCATTTTGTTTCGCCAGTTCGAGTTTTTTAGTGCGGCTGTTACAGAGATATCTTGTATCTCACCAATCATGACTGCTTTGTTAGGTGAAAATAGGTTATAGTCTAGTTTGGGCACGTACACGACATCTTCAAGTACAACTGGTATCCAATTTTGACCATTAAAGGCTTCCAGTTCCACGTTTCCAACTCCAACTCCCTCTAGTTGCGTTGCATCTCCAATTGAGATAGATATTGGTTCGTCCAGTTCGACTAATTTTAAGAACCATTCTCTACGAGATGTCATATGCTGTGTAGCACCACAGTCCTGGTACCAGACGCCCTTCATATCGCATGTTTTATTTTCATTTTTCCTCAAGTCCGCTGCAGTCAATCCGACTATCATTAACGCTCGACGATTATTTTGCCTTCGCTTTTCCTGACTTAACCCTTCTGACTTGTGTGATTCTCTTCGTTGTGTACATTCCTTCGCAAAATGTCCTTTTTATCCACATAGGGTAGACTGTTTTGCAATATTCAATATACTTGGCGCTTGGTTTATTTTTGCAGTCCCTTTTGTAGTGACCCTTCTGTCCACATCGGTTGCATAAAGACGCTATCTTTTGTTCCTGTAGAAGATGTTTATGTTCAGGTTTTCGTTTAGTTTTGTTTTGTTTAGCGACTAGCGCATTCCGTGTACTCTCATCATATTTACTTGGCTCAGTTAATCGTTCGTCCTCCAGTCTAAATCTTTGAACAAGCTTTTCGACTGTTTTCTCATTTGCAGGAACGTTGTCCCACGCTGTTCGAAAATGTGACAACTTCGTAGGAAGAACACTGAGAATTCTGGTCATCAACCAAGTTTCGCCGATGGGATCATTTTCAGTTGACAGCTGTTCACCAAGTTGTATAATTTCATAACAATTTTGTACTGCTGATCTACTCTTGTCATATTCAAAACTAAAAAATTTCCTGCGCAAAGCTTCAGTTTTACTTCAGATTACTTCAGTTTTAGCACCATACAAATTTACAAGTTTGTCTAACATAGCTTTCGATGTGATAAAATTCTATATTTTAACTGTTATACTACTGCAAACATTTAATCCAACCAAAAACTGCGCATCTATATCTTTCTGCAACCAGGTTTTTACATCTATATGATTTTCCTTGCCTACTGGCTTAACTGTTAGGCCAGTTGCAATACTGTATAAGTCTTTAGTTTTTAAGGCTAGGTTTAGCTTGAAATGCCATGAGACGTAATTCGTGACTCCATTTGAGTCTTCATTCAACATCTCTAACTGAGATTTGACAGAATCTATACTTAAAGTGAGATTTTACTTTAAATGCAAAAGATATAAACAACAATATGACTAAATTTACTGACACTACTTGCCTTTACAATTTGTTGCTTATTCTAATACGACTGTTCAGTGTAGACTGTCTTAGAATGTGAGTTTGACAATAAGAATGACAAATGACAATGACGATTGACTTTCTCTTCCCAAAATTTTCTTTGTCTGCCTTAAATTTCTTGGTCGACTTAAATTTCTGGTTTGTATCAGAATCCTTGGTCCATAACCTGTTGAGTATTTTGCGTGTGACCAACATTAATTTAAGTGAAAATAAAATATAGGCCTAAGTTTAATTTACACCTGAGACTATGTATTTAATAGGAAATAATAAATAACAGAATCACAATAATTATTAATTAAATAATTGACAATGTTAAACGTTAAAATTAAAAGACATTCAATCTTTCCGTTCTGTACAATAATACTTTTCCTAGACAATTAAAGCATTTCTTCTTTTGTAACAAACAAAACGGCTGACCCGCTGCCACCAAAATATTAAACAAATAGTTAACTTCAACACATGTTAAAATATTTCCATTGTAAAAGTTATAAATTGTTTTCAAACATTAAAAAAATTAAATAATCATAAATTATATGAATGTAGTTCTAAAATTTTATGGTTAAACAAGACTATACCTTGTTTAAAATATACCTAAACTAAAATACCTTTATACCACATAACCTAATAAATAAAATAGGCTCTTCTATAAAATCATAGGTTATCACTTATTTTAAGATAAATGGGACGAAATAACCATATTGCATACCTTTCAACTTTGTGTAAGGGTTTTCTACAATATAGAAATAATAATAATTTATTAAAATTAATTAAGGAAATGATGTTTGAAAAAAATGTAATAATATCAAGTGTCATTTACTACAAGTTTAAGAAAATATATTTGAACTTGAGGGGATGAATAAAATGTATTTTATTAAAGATTAAAAATTTGAACAAGTTGTTTATAAGGAGAATGTGATCTAATAAAAGGAATTGGTTAAAAAAATAAGTTCAATATTCGTGTTCACCAAGCGTGGCGTGCCGCTTGATAAAAATTGTGGGTAAATAAATATTTTTTAAAACTAGCGCTTTTTTCTCAGCGTTTGAATGACGGCGCAGTTAAAAGTTATTAACACAAACCTTAAACCCTTATTAAAGTATAATTTTCAATGTAAAGTTAAAGAAATATAAAGCCCTTCCTATGGGATAAATCCCAGATGAATCGATTAAGGCCTAGAGGAAGAAATATTAAGCCATGAAATATAAACCTATTCCCTTTATTTGGAGAACAGAGGTGAATCGGAGCCAGAGAGGAAATATTCTTTTGTTTATTCCAATCCGTAAAGAAGGAGTAAAATCAGAAGCAGTGTTTAGGGGTTTCGTTTACAAAACCTTGTCCAGTGTTGCCCCAGCGGGACGGGTACTATAAAGAAATGATTTTACGAGTGTATTGCACGCGTAGAGTGAGACAAAATAATTTGATATTTTGGACAAAGCGAAAAATGTGTTTCGGTTGGTCTAACTTTAATGCGAATGATTTACAAAACCCAACCGATTTGTTATCAGAAAAGTGGGATTCATCCCATGAAAATATTACCTTACCTGTAACACATTATGCTGCTCAACACTATATAATATCATGAATAAATATAAAACTTTGCAACAGTCAAATGCTGTAATAACACTTAACTATTCTTTCTCTATAATAGACAAATATGTTTATAATATCAAAAGTATAAAAGTAAACAGACCAATTGTAACGTTCTAACTTGCAGAGATTACTGATTGGATGGTTTCCCTTGCAGAAAGATGAACCACATGTTTTAACTTGCAGAAGTGACTGATGTAAAGGTTTTAACCTCCAGAGGGGACTAGTCAAAAGTATATAACTTCCAGTGAGGACTGGTTGGATGGTTCTCTTTAGGATTTTACTTCTACAGGGATCTGAACAGGAAATTCTAATTTCTAGAGGGGAGTAGTTTTATTTTTCCAACTTTGGTCCCAATGTTTCAACTTCTAGAGCAGACCAGTCTGGAGGTTATAGCTACCCGAGGAAGCTATTTCAGAGTTTCTAATTGTGGAGAGGGCAGGTGGTTATTAAATCTCTTAAATGGCTCGATGTAAGAGAATGTCAGTCCTGATATATGTAAAAAAAGTTGAAAGCGTCTAGGTCAGTTGTAAATTTAACTAAAGTTGGTAAGGGAGCCATTACTGTAATCATTTCGCATATGTTAAGTTAAGGTGTACAATGTCTGGGTGTGGTGTATGATAAGGGTCATGAGCCATTATAGGTAGTGAAGATTGGTAAATGATTGTGATAATAGAATAATAGAGGTAGGAATATCCAATCTCCTAGAAAAGGATATATTAAGGCATCACTTGTGCAGAGTCGCATGAAGTAGGAAACCTGCGCTCTTTCTCGTCGTGTCTAACTGTTACAACTCTTAATAAAAGAGTAGAAAAGGATAGGTGGGATTAGGTATTTTAAGGAGAGTGTATAGTGATCCCCAAGTAATAATTACGTAGTTGCCTAACCATTGTTACTTACAAGAAGTAGAGGTGTTAATAACATGTAGCCTAAAATCAATTCAACTCCGTTCCACCCACAATGAATTCTTAGCTCTGCTTTCCAACTTAAGTTCTATACTAAATGTAAAATGAAAACATATGTTCCAAACATGAGATGTTATGACGTTTCGCAACAGGTAGGATTATTTGTCTATAGAATCGCATTGTTTTAGTTTGTCTTCGCGTCGACTATTCCCAGAACAGTGAAACAATTCCTGCAAATATCATAATGAAAATTAGAGCCTCTTAGTGACAGAAATTTGTTTGAACACATACTTAGACAATAATTAATTATTATATTAATTATATAGAATTCAGTTTTAAAAGAACGAAGATTTAATTTATAATCTAAATATCGATTAATCATTTATATCGTTGAACTGCCATTAAAAATATTTTTCCTGTCAGAAAGCTCGCTTTAATAAAAACTAAATTTTCAGGCTAGATAATAACTTTGTAACGAAAAAGAACAGTAACTGTCCTTCTATTTCAACACAATATATCATGTAAACCTAATCTATTAAGGTCAAATGTGTATGAGTTATATATATATATATATATATATATATATATATATATATATATATATATATAACATTGAGTTTAAGCCCAAATTATTTATAAGAACTTTTAACGTGTTACTTAATTAAATTCATAGGTTTTAGGAGAGAAAATCATTGAGTTAATCGTTTT
>JBAIZL010000004.1:13012751-13052751 GCA_036971475.1 Prosapia bicincta
GACTGGTGGATTGTGTGATCTATTTAAAGAACACAGTCCGATAAATTGGTTTTGTCCGAGAGTCCGTTAAAATGAGGTTGTGCTAAATGATTTTTTGATTCTCGTTTTAGCTAGTATAGGCTAATTTTGTTCGAGTATTTCTCTGGCGAAACATTGCCTACACAGCGCCGTGTTTAGTCCGAGATACAGAGTTGAGGTTTGTACATATGTTGTTATAAGCTGATTTTCTTGTGTGTCTTCTCGTTAGAAATTTTGTAATAGATTTTAAGCTAAAAATGTACTAGATACTTTAAAACTTTGACCATATTTGGTTAACAATGCAATGATATAACGTAATTCACTAGAAAAGAATACGAACTTAACGTGAGACCTACATAATTTATAAAATTATAAATAAATATAACATTTCAACCACAAAAACATTTAACCCTAGATGTACATTTAGATTGCAAAGCAATGATTTTCAGAGGAATTCACTACAAGACTTAAGTATTACATAAGTATGTAAATAAAATGTTTTTATGGATAAGAAGCTTTATTTATTTATGATAAAAAATTACACCACGTTTGCTCCAAGTTAATATTAAAACTTACACAAAATGGGTGGTTCATTGTACCATGTAAATGGATAAATGGGTAAATGCTGAAGCTAATACCATTAAAACCATAACTACCTTTTGAAACGAAATGCTACTCTTAATGCTGATCGTGGATTATTAACTAAGTCATACTTATCGCATTGGCTAAGGAGCTTGCCGTCTAAGTATGTAGTTGGTTGTAGTCTAGACGACCAAATCACTACAAAAATTCAGACGCCTAAACATCGCTAGCAGTTCTCAGGAAATGAAATGTATTGATCGTGAGTAAAGTCAATCTACCCTAATATTTTGTTTTCTACTTTATGAAACAAGTAATATATATTCCTACCTAAGTAGGAATTGCCTTTATTTATTATATATAAAATTGTATATATATATATATATATATATATATTTATATATGTATTACATATTTATTTATTTATAAGTTAATGTCATTTCCTACTTAGGTCAATAGAGAAATGTTTTAATTTAGGGTAATACAAAATTAATAGTAAGGTCTAATTATTAAATAATTACAGTTAATATAAACATGTGTTAAGTTAATTATTACATACCACAGAATTAAAATATTAAATGCTAATAGAAAGCGAAATAATTTTTAAATACTTAACCAAATTTATTTAACGAATTGTTAATATTTGAATACATTATGTAAACATTTTGTCATCCTCTACTAGCTTAACAAAATGTATTTGAACTCGAGTGGATGAACGAAAAGTATTTTAATAGCCTAACGATTGAAAATGCTAATAAGATATGTAGATACTTATAGGGAGCGTGTGAATTAATAGTAGGTATTGGAAACAGCAACATTATACAAAAATCCTTTAACAATTCTTTTGTTAAATTACATTTTTATTTTAAAGAAACGTAAAATAAAATAGCATTGTTATTGGTAGATAGGTGTAATATTTGCTTTATTTGAAAAACAATCACTCAAGAATAAAAATCAGGAAATAATTATTTAAATAAAAACATTTTTAAAAGCGAGTAAAAAGTATAAAATGGTTTATCATAGAATCGTATCCTAACACATATTTTTCTTAAAATTTGTGATAATGAATTGTATTTGCTACAATATAAATGTAAAATATTTATCAAAACATTAATTATAAAATTGTAAAATTAAAAAGTAGAAGAGCTAAAATAAAAAATTAATGTAAAGGTTTTCTGTATTACTAATATTTAAATACACACTGTACACTTTTACTGATATTTAAGAGCAGAGGTCTCGCCTTAGAACAGTGCTTTCACAGATAAATTTAATTAATTATACTCTGAAGGAATTAAACAATCATTAAGAAAAACCTGTAAATATGTTAGTATGTTACACTAACATGGGAGATGTGTTCCATTGTCAACTCAGTCAGTAATGTTAAAGCAGTAACTAAAAAACATATTTGATACATAATTAATTTTAGTTACTTTTTATTTAATAATTGCAAGTAAAATAAATAACCTAAAAGTTGTTACAGCTGTTCTACCACATAACCTATAAAAAAAAAATCAACGATTTAAGAAATCATACGCTATTACTTTTTTTCAGACAAATGTGACGAAATAACTTTATTGACCTTATCGTGAAACGTTTTTATCCAAAGATAAGATAGGAATATGAAACTAAAATGAATTATTTAGATTTATTTAGTGAAATAATGTTTGAAAAAAGTGTAGCTTTACTAACTATAGCAACACAGAAGGATAAATACCGAGCGAGCAAAGCAGCTTATATGCTATATATATTCTTCATCTCGTCTTAAAGCCCTGGAAATAAAGAGTTGAATCATTTATATTGTGTAAACAAATCCACTAATGGAGTGACGACCCGTTGTAGCTGGTTTCGGATTATTATATTGACATTTATTGTGTCATGGGTCAACACAGAGACAAAAGGCTGTTCCAACAGTTCAGGAACGGCTTGAGAGTTCCAGTTAAGTAGCTTGTCTTGATAATCCAAAAATGTAAATATCTTAAGGACACATTCGTTTGAATAGCATTGGTGCAAAAATCTGTAAGTTGTATCGGATTGTATTTTGTCTGTATTTGAATGAAACTTTGATCGAATAGTTTCCTGATAGTTTCATATAACTCACTACGTTTGCAAAGAGTGTCCGCCTACGGAAGTTTACCCTTTTCCCCTCAAACCTTTCCCCTACTATCATACGTCCTGCCAGCTCATCCTCGTCCTGCTCTTATTTTATGATGTTAAAAGCCTCCTGGTCTGCAGGAAAGTAATGGTTTATCCATTGAATTAAAATTCTGGTCCTATACCTGTAGCTCAAGGAATAAACCTCTTAGGAGGACCAGTTCCTGAATTTCTAACAAAAACCAATTAGGCTTCTATAAGCTTTTTGGGGTTTTATCGGGGCTATGGATTCTTTAAGGGACACATCTGACTTAAAGACTATAATTGAACACCCAGTGAAACTTACTTACATAAAATAAAATTCAAAGGTATTTGGAAAATAATAATTTTGTATTTATTAATCAGTCTACTATCTAATTATTTATCTCTTTTGATCTACAGGTATTATTCTGTTTAAAATGTGGCCAAAATTTGTTTTACAATAGTCTTAATTAATCATTTTCTTACTGTGTACAGATAGCAAATATTATTTTATATATGGCCTATATGGCCTAAGCCTTAATCATATATGGTCTAGTTTCTTAATCATTGAATTTCTTTTTTGTACTAACAGAAAATTATTTAACGTTAGGAACCTTTGCTTTAGAATTAGGCATAACCCCTATTGTAATTATTATTTATATTCCATACTATTACCACAGTTATATATCTAGGTTATTCACCCTATATTTAGGCCAGGCTATCTATTTGCCATTGAACGTACAGTTTCATTTATACTTTCTACTTAATATTATGATACACTCAAATATTAATAACCCACTACATAACATCATATCTTTTATATTTCAATTGAACAATTTTAAATTTACTTCTAATTTTATATGGTACCTAAATCAAAACAATAAAATGTAAGTCTGGCAAAGATTTACCCAAACGTTTGGTTGATTTATACATTCGTTTATACATGTTGGAACACATTTTTTTAAAACACAAATATAATATTTGTTTTCTTGATATAACCAATAGAGAATTTATGTACTTTGTTTAGGAAATAAAGCAATATTGAGCATTTTTCAATTAATTATATAACCTTTCTCCATTTCAAGCAAACAGTTAAATGGAGTCAATTTTGAAAAGTTAAATTTTAATTTAGTTAGCTTAAGAGATATTTTATTTCGCATAGGCTATATCTTTTAATTAAATTTCATGGGTCTAAATAAAGTGTAATTAAATAAATATTATTATTCCTTTTTTTCACACACAATTATACATAACACACACACACACACACACACACACACACACACACACACACACACACACACACACACACACACACACACACACCGCCTAGCAGCTGGTAATTGATACAAGTAGTCGCTAACAGTTCGATAGTTGCCGCATAGGAGCAGCAGATTCCGGTATCCGTTTAGATTACAAGTTAAATAGAGAGTCTTATAAGAGAAGCCGACGAGTGAATGTCGTAAGTAACCAGGCAGGAAAAGGACAGTACTAGTGGGTGACTGGAGGACGAACTTCCGATTTACCCCAAGGAATCCAGTTACTGAGGTAACCCTTTT
Organism: Prosapia bicincta; assembly: GCA_036971475.1. Taxonomy (NCBI): domain Eukaryota; kingdom Metazoa; phylum Arthropoda; class Insecta; order Hemiptera; family Cercopidae; genus Prosapia; species Prosapia bicincta. The sequence continues at coordinate 13,017,020 of JBAIZL010000004.1, forward strand.
CTCTAAAGACCACGACACAAAAATGTAAATTTTTAAAATATGTAATATATATATATATATATATATATATATAAAACTTATTGTAAGTATGCGCAAGGCTCACGACCGAGGAAGTCTATTTGTCAAAATTTCTTTTGAGTTTTCGGATAAACTAAATTTTATTTTGGGGCATAACTTCGTTATTTAACCCTCCTAGCAGTGTGCTACATATTATTATTTTACACACACACACACACACACACACACATATATATATATATATATATATATATATATATATATATATATATATTATAAATAATCCTAGATATTGACTCAGGCTCTTTCACTCACACACACAAAAGTTTACGACAATCTACGAGTAAACCGATGTACGGGTATTTAATTACCCAGTACATATTTGCTGATAACTCCTTTTATCTAGCTGTGTAATGTCAACACATTTCAATGATTGTAAAATGAAATATATGTTTATTTTAGTGGAAACACATATTTAAGTGATAAGGTATCTATAACGATAAACATACAAATACTGTGATCAACTGTCCTTGATGATTATGCCACAGTAGGCAAGGTGACATTTGAGCCCTTCACGTCATTAATTCTGTCAGTTCAAAGCAAGAAAACATCACCAGTAAGTTCTGTTTGTTACACTCGATTACATTCTTCTTTCATTCCTAACATAAAAACATTATTCTTTGTTTGCGCGTATCAGTTTAACTGTATTTTATTTAAAGAGTACCTTTAAAGAGTACGATGTAAAGTTTTGCTAATAGAGTCAACTAATGTTTGGATGTCAGAAAATAAAGAAGAGCACACTGAAATGTAACCAATATCCCTAACAGAAATAAAGATGAGTGTGTTAAGAATTTCATTTAGTTTACGTACGGAAACTGTTTATTTTTAAATAACCAAACCTATTCTAATTTTGTCGTATAATATTCGTCAAAATTTAGTTGATAAGGGTGATACTTGTTCGTAAAGCAAGGCTTTGTTTGACGGTATTTTTTCGAGTAAATTTAATTAATATTCATAGTGTGAAGCATTCAAATAAAGTTTTTCATGTTGGTAATTTATTTTGTAGTGACACATGTAAATGAAAAAAAACTTGTTGTTTGTAGTCTTTTTCAATTAATCCCAAATTTGAAAAGGTAACGTTTTTGAAAGATTAATTTGATATATTACAATTTTAAATGTTATTTCACTTCTTATTTTTTCTTAGAACTAGATTTCTAATAAGTAGTCATGCTTTGCATGACTAAAATTTATGACTTTTAATGGTGTGAAACTATATCTTTTACATTTCTCAGAAGGCTGTACCAGTAGCTAAACTTATACCAGTAACTATAATTATACCTATACCAAATATACCCTGTAACACCCAGTTAATTATCGATTAGCTTATATTTTACTACATCGTCTAAAATCATGAAATATCTCAAACTTATGTACTTTTAACAACAAAACCTAATTTTGGTTAAGTGTTTTTTATACCTATAAATAGCCTAGATATTTCTAGTAAGTTGATCGAATTTACAGGCAATGGATTACTCTTCTTAACCCTGTATTGAGATCTGTAAATTATAGTGTTATTTAGAAAATCTCAAATTAAGGTTAAATATTTAAACAGATAAAAAAATGTTAAGAAGAAATTTCAAGACATTCCCGTTTAAAAAGGATTCTTTAACTGAATCAGATTAGTGATGGTGTATTTTGTTTAAGCAAACATAAAGTCAACTTTGGAGTAAGAGTTTAATTAAAGCTAAGGAGAAGTTAAATGAATATTTAGTCTTTTTTAAAAGAAAGACTATTTTAACTTGAAAATACAGCTGTTTAGTTTTTTCCTCAAAGAGCACCTATAATAATAAAAGGCTTACTCTAATATATTTCTGAATTTATTTCCAAGGAGTATTTTTGAAGTGAAGACTTCTATAGCGACGCCTACAAAAACTTATTTGATGGACATAAGCATACAACTTCGCGACAGTATAACTTCTCTCAGGTTACGCTATGAGTTACCTCAAATTGAATTAAATTATAACGTATGATTTCATGAAACAGCTGAAATAGGTTATGATAGGTTATGTTGTAAAACAGCTGTTTTAGCACGTAGTTTATGTTACATTATTTATTGAACTTTGTTAGGGATATAGGTAATTATTAAATAGTTTAGATAAATACAGGTAATTAAATACAACGATAAAATTAGGTTAGGTGTTATTCCAATTTTTTAAATGAAAACATTATAAGACGTAACTGATACTGTTTAAGAACTAATTTCGTTTTACTTTGTTAAAAAAAAATTGCATCCATTAAACATCTAACTAATGATTTTGTTATCTACATTATTTCATTATTAACTACAGTAACTATTAGTCTTTATTAAATATGAGTAGTCCCAGATAGCTTGCCTTAGCAACTGGGTGGGTCCACGGGTGGCGGATGGTGGAACGGCCTACAGATATGTAGGTTACTTGTGAATAAGGATTCCGGAAGGTTTCTGAATAAGCAGGCCCGGACCAAGGCAATGGTTCAAAAGTGAGGAATTATCCCTCCTCGTCAGTCAACTGGTGGGTGTGGTAGAAATAATTGCTCTGACTGGGGACTGGGGTAGTTGGGAATTAAGTCATCACAATGCTACTCTCACCTTCTAGGTGAACCAAGGGCAATGCGGCTGTGAAGTATGGGCGGGAAACTACCCTAACGACACAGTTGTAACAAAAGAGAGTAAAGCAGACTGTTCGCTCCATGAGCAACAGTTAATAATGTCCTGAACTTAGGGTGTGCTTCAAGGTCAGTGACTGAATACCCAATCCAAGGCGGAAGGCATCGTGCCAATGGATGAGTGGCTGCAGGGTATAAAATGCAGTTGCACACGATCCCCTTGAGGAACCAGACAAAACCTCATTGTATGTTGCCTTGTCAGGGCAGTGGGGGTTCTGCTCTGGTTGACCGTTCTTTCCCCCATACTTGGGAAGCTATTGGACCAAGTAAGTACACAAATTGATGTTGAGTCTGCACAGACAGCGGGAGCCAATGAGACGGTAAACCGTGAGTCTGTAGCAGATGTGTCAACTGCAACCACCACTGGGGGTGCGGGGCGGCTACCAAGCTGCCGACTGCAGAAACCAGTGAAATGGTTGTAGAGTTGAGCACGCTTTCTCTAGGGAGAAAGGAGAAAGCGTATGAGTGGAGCGGCCAGAAGGCGGCTCTGAAGAGATCAGGCGAGAGCAGCGGGAGGACCAATAATCCTGAGCACACAATGCAGGGGAGGTCAAAACCGAGTCGAGCATGTTAACGTCCTGGGCTTGGATATTGTGAGGGGTGAGGTGCAACAGGTGGGAAACAATCAACCACGAGCACCAAACCTCAGCATGGAGATTGCATACTCGAACAACTGGGCTAATCTCCCAGATGTTTCGGGACATATGAGTATCGAGTGCGTGGTCAAAGAACCTGTCTTGGAGATGGGCGGTGACCACCTTACTCGGCCGTTTGCACCTGACCAGCCCCACCAAACTATGATAGAATGGTCAGGGCCAGTAGCATCGGGAGCTCAGATCTGGTACACAGATGGCTCCAAGATGGAAACCCAAGGGTAAAACTAGTTTTTTACTTGGGGAGGCATACCTCTATCTTTCAGGCTGAAATATATGCTATAAATGCCTGTCTGGGAGAGATAGCGAGAAGGGGAACACATGGGACCCGAATTTCTATTTTCTCTGACAGTCAGGCAGCAATTAAGGCACTAAACGGACATGCGGTCACCTCGGCCATAGTCAGGGAGTGCCTAAATAACCTAGAAGCCCTGGCAAAGCACAATCAAATCAAGATAGGTTGGGTGCCAGGGCATAGGAGAATATTTGGAAATAAAGCCGCAGATGCACTGGCCAGAGAGGGGTCTTCAACTCCTCTAATTGGACCAGAGCCGGCGGTAGGTATTTCCAAATCCATGGTCAAGATTGCAGTGCCAAGGTGGATGGCTGAAAAACACTGTGAGCACTGGGTCAGGGCTGAAGGAATGAGACACAGTAAGCTAACTCTTAGGAAACCTTCCTTGGGGCTGCAGGAAAGTCTCAATCTATCTGTCTAGGCAGGAATTGAGGATAGCCACAGGTCTACTCCGGGACACTGTGGACTAAGGAAACATCTGCATAATACGGGTATCTTCAAGATGAACCAGTGTGCAGATTATGCGGGCAAGAACTGGAGACCGCCACACACATCAATTATAGATGTGAAGCACTTGCCGAGAGGCGCTTCAACCTCTTTAGTGATAATACAGCTCTGAAAGAGGATGCTGCAGGTAAAACACTAGTCAGGAAACATCTAAACCTGGTAAGAGGGAAGAGGCTCTTTGACTAGATCAGGGAGGTAAGTACAATATACCTAAGGTAGCGGTGCTTCGGGCAGTTTAAACCCGCTCCCAAGTTAATAAAAAAAAAAAAATATATATATACATATATATATATATATATATATATATATATATGTATATATATATATATATATATATATATATATGTATATATATATATATATATATATATATATATATATATTTATATATATATTAATGATTAGTGCCATTTCAAAACGTGTCTTCTCCATTTTTCAAAATGTTTCAGGAAAGACAAAAAACCGATAACTGTTAAACGTCTTTGTATTTTAGAATATATTACATTCCTTAAAGAAAGATATAAAAATTAAATGAAAAATGTATAAATTCATATTTTCAACTTCAATTTCGTTTTATTCTGCCCATCTTTGACTTGATATTATACTGTTTTATCCCCTAGCGACGCTCAACAATGGACGAAGAATATCGCGGTTTTTTCGACTACGAAACCATAAAGAACGGCTCGTCGCTCATCTCGGAAGAGTTTGCAGATTTATTCCATAAAACAGATGATAAAAGCAGCTACCTACTTTCAGACACGACCAAACGGTTGGCTCTGCTACTGATCAATGCCACGTGTGCGTTGTAGAACAGCTGTTTTACTCGTAGGGTACGCTACATTATTTAGTGAAAATGGTTAAAGAAAAAGGTTATTATTAAATAGTTTTTATCAGTTAATAAATTGATTAATTTAAATTTTGATAAATCTCAGAACAAATAATTCAATATAGCGTAAATAATAAATTATGTATTTTTAATCCAAATTTTGAAATAAAACTGTTGTGAATGCAATAATATAATACTCTATGACAATCCTCTATGGAAAAAAAAAAGAAAAAGAACATTATATAAATTAACAGATGATTTGTAATTGTTTTAGTTTTTCTCAGTTCTTTGTTTAGAGTTTTGTTTTAAGAAAGATGTGAAGTAATAAATAGTGTTTAAATATGAAATAAGTTTTATTACCAGCATAATTATATAAATATGACGAGTGTTCCGCCTGTAGCGGCAGTGTCAAAAGTTTATAGAAATAACATATGGCGACCGTGACAGGATAATAATTTGGTTACAGTTAAAATCTATGATCCATTAGTAAGTATTTTATAATGGATGCTCTGAAAAAGAAAAGAAAATTGTTTAGAACTGGATTTTCACGTTTACACAATACATTATTAGAATCCATAAAAAATGAAGATGATGTGATTTTGTTAAAAGCTAATTTAGAGCTATTACGTGAAAAACATAATCAATTGGAGGTCTTAGACCGAGAAATTATTGAAGTTTTACTAAATGAAAATGCATCTACTGAAGTTTTAGAAAATGAGGTAGAATCTGCCGATGAATACTCAGGCAAGTTTAAAATAGTTGAGTATTTAGTTGAACAGGCTATTGACAAGGCTAGGCCTAAGACAGATACTAGTGTGAATGTAGAAAAACGTAAATTTAAGTTACCCACACTTGAGTTTAAAAAGTTTGGTGGTGATATTAGTGATTGGTTGCCGTTTTGGGGCCAATTTAAGAAAATCCATGAAGACCCCTGTATTGATTCTGATGACAAGTATCAGTATCTCCTGCAAGCGACTATCCCTAATACTAAGGCTAGGGAAATTGTCGAGAGTTTTCCCCCATGTGGACGTAGTTATGAACAGGCTATTGAACATTTAAAATCTCGCTTTGCCAAAGATGACCTGTTAGTAGAGTTTTACATAAGAGAAATCTTGAAAATTGTAATAACATTAAATAGCAGTGAAAGTAAAATTACTATTTCCTCACTTTATGATCAAATTGAGTCAAAACTAAGGTGTTTAGAAACTTTAGGTGTAACAAAGGAGAAGTACGCTGCTATGCTCTTCCCATTAGTAGAATCTTGTCTCAGGGAGGATTTATTAATAGCTTGGCAGAGAAGTAGGCCTAACTCTCAACAGGACGAGACCGCGTCAGAAAGTAAAAGTAGGCTAGATAGCCTAATGAATTTTTTGAAAATTGAAGTGGAGGGAGAAGAAAGAATAAACTTAGCTAAACAGGGATTTGGTTTACAAAAAACAAAAGTATCAACAGGTGATAATACTACGAGTTCATATAAAAGAGACTTTGCAAGTAAAGATAAGCATATTAAAAATACAAGAAGGCCTACCAGCAATGTTACAGCAGCTGGCCTTGTAAATGTAAAATCAAATACGTCTACAGTAAGCACAGATAAGACGAAGTTATCGATGTGTGTGTTTTGTGACGGTGGTCATTTAAGTGAAAACTGTTTTAAAGCTAGGGACATGTCTTTAGAAGAAAGGCAGAATATTCTTACTAGCAAAAGGTGTTGCTTTTCTTGTACAAAAGTAGGACATTTAAGTAAACATTGCAGAGCTATTGTTAAATGTATTATTTGTAATGGAAAACATGTACCACTTATGTGTTCAAAGTTGCAGAATAATTTTAATAGGTCTAACATTAAACCTAAATGCGAGGAAAAAGAAGCTGAGCCCAATTTTGAGAATTCCTTGTCCAATGTGAATGGCAATCAGGTTTACATGCAAACTCTTGTTGTCAAGGCTGTTAGTGACACAAAAGAACTCAATGTGCGTTTACTTTTTGACAGTGGATCCCAGAGGTCATACATAAGGAAATCGACTGTTGAAAAAATGAAATATGACACTTGTGGTGAAGAAACATTATTACATGGCCTGTTTGGAGGAGAGGTCACTAAGCCTCGCAATCATGCATGCTACAAAGTCAGACTACAAAGTATAGATAAAACATATTCTTGTAATTTCAAGGCACTTAGTGAAATAAATATTTGTACTTATGTTCCTGCCTTGAAACCAGGAAGATGGACTGATGAACTGATGGAAAGAGGTATTAAATTGTTTCAGGATGCAGACAGTCCAATTGAGATATTAATTGGGGCTGACATATATGGGAAACTTCTAACTGGAAGAAAAGAGGTTCTAGATTGTGGTATTATAGCCCTTGAAACTCATTTAGGATGGGTTTTGACAGGAAAATTTCAAGAAAGTAAAGAATTTAGTTCTATGACAGCACTTTCTATGTTTGTACAAAGTAATTCAATATGCAAGCTGTGGGAAATGGATGTTTTAGGTATAAAAGACCCACTACAGACCAGAAGCAAACAAGAAATTGAACATTCTGTTCAAACACAATTTTTGGAAACTGTGAGAGTAAATGAAGAAGGACGCTATGAAGTCAAATTACCTTGGTCCGAAGACCACCCAGAAGTTCCAAGAAATTTCAATCTTGCAAAAAAAAGGCTTGAAAACTCAGTGAAAAGGCTAACAAATGAAAGTTTATATAATGTATATAACAATGTGTTTTCAGATTGGCTGGAAGATGGTGTTATTGAGGAAATCCCAATAAGCAAATGGGATGAAGGTCACTATTTACCTCATAGACCAGTGATAAAAGAAAACAGCACCACTGCAGTAAGACCGGTTTTTGATGCCTCGTCTAAAGAAAAGGGTTACTATTCCCTTAATCAGTGTTTGGAAATAGGTATTAACTTAATTGAAATAATACCAGCTTTGCTTTTACGTTTTCGACTTTATAAAATAGGAGTTATCGCTGACATAAAAAAGGCGTTTTTGCAAATAAGTTTGTATGAAGAGGACAGAGATTTCCTAAGATTTCTGTGGCAAAACACAGATGGATCACTCAAGATTTTCCGACATAGAAGAGTTGTTTTTGGAGTCTCAAGTAGTCCATTTTTGCTCAATGCCGTCATCAACTACCACCTGCAGAAGTATTTAGTACCGTGTGCTGAAGACAATCAATTTTCTAAATGTACAATAGAAAAGTTGTTTAAAAGTTTCTATGTTGATAACTGTGTTACAGGTGTAAATAATGAAAGGGATTTGAAACAGTTCATTTCAGAAGCAATACAAATATTTTCTTTGGGAAAGTTTGAGCTGCGAGGATGGGAATATACTGAACCTGGTCTGGAAGACAAGACAGAGGCTTCAGTCCTAGGTCTCACCTGGGACAAGAAAGAAGACACAATTTCTGTGAGTTTTCATAAAATAGTAAATTTAGAAGAGAACTTGGTAACACAACGTGTTATATTGTCCACTGCACACAGATTGTTCGATCCTATTGGATTCACTTGTCCTATTTCCATATGCCCTAAGTTATTATTGCAGGAATGCTGGAAAGATAATTGTGGGTGGGACAAAGAAGTACCAGAAGAAATCAAACAACGATTCAATATATGGTTTCAGGAACTCGATCAATTAAAAGAGATGAAGATTCCACGATGGCTACAAGGTGTGGATGACGTAATCATTTCTGTATCAGTTCACATATTTTGTGATGCCAGCAAATTTGCGTACTCAACAGCAGTATTTATGCGTTTTGAACTTAGTACATGTATTCAATTACAGCTAATCCAGGCAAAGTCACGTGTAGCACCTGTAAAGAAGATGACAATACCCAGACTTGAACTAATGGCTGCTACTATAGGTGCTAGATTAGGTTCTTCAGTAGTGCAAGAATTAAGAGATGAAAACAAATTTGAATGTAATATTAAATTTTTTTATTGGAGTGACTCTTCTACAGTAATAGCTTGGATTAAAAGAGAAGAAAACTGGGGAGTATTTGTTAGAAATAGAGTTGAAGAAATCTGCAGCCTCACTTCCAGAACATCTTGGCGGCACATTCCCGGCACTATGAATCCAGCAGACTTGCCCAGTAGAGGATGTTCAGTTTCCAGGTTGATTAGTTCCAGATGGTGGGAGGGCCCGTCATGGTTGAAGTTGCCTGAAGATACCTGGCCATCAAATGAACCTGAACCTGACGAAGAATTAATTTCTTTAGAAAAAAGAAAGGACCTACACCTTCACTTTTAAGTAATAATTACCCAAAAGATTGGTTTTATTACTTTTCAAATGATTTTGATAAGATTGTGTGTGTTTTTGCATGGTTGCTGAGATTTATTCATAATTGTAACCCCTCAAAGAAGGAAAAGTGTGTGAGTAAAGTTTTGTCATGTAAGGAGATTATTGAAGCTAACAATTTTATAATTAGAATTGTTCAACAGCAATCATTTGAAGGAATAAGGGACCCTAAATTGGCTTCATTGTCACCATTTATGGCTGCTGATGGTATTATAAGGCTAAAGACAAAATTAACAGAAAGAAAGGATTTGGAAAATTTTAAATTTCCTGTTGTTCTACCATCAAAACATGACATTGTAGATATTCTTATTCTTACAATACATAAGAGATCATGTCATGTGGGAGTTCAAGGTCTCTTAAGTTTATTAAGAGAAAACTATTGGATATTGAGAGGAAGAAAAACAATAAGTAATACTTTGAAAAAATGTATTCCTTGTCAGAGACATAATTCAAAAAATGTAGAAACAATCACTCCACCCTTACCTGAAAGTAGAGTACGAGATGCCGCAGTATTTGAAGTGGTTGGAATTGATTTTGCGGGACCTTTGTTTCTACGAGATGGCAGTAAAGTTTGGATCTGCATATTCACTTGTGCAGTATACCGTGCTGTTCATTTGGAGTTAGTAAAGTTTCTTTCTGTCGAAGCATTTATAGATACACTTAGAAGATTTATTGCAAGGCGAGGAAGACCATCAATAATATATAGTGACAATGGTACCAATTTCACAGGTACAGAAAAGGCATTTAAAATTCTAGATTGGAATGCTATCTTAAAATATAGCTCATGCCAACAAATTGACTGGAGGTTTAACCCTCCCTCTGCTGCATGGTGGGGCGGATGGTGGGAGCGACTCATCCGACTCATGAAACAGTTGCTACGCAAAACCTTGGGCAAAACGTCATTGGATTATGAGGAAATGGAGACAATCTTATGTGATTGTGAAAGTATCATGAATTCTAGACCTTTGACATATTTATCTGAAACTTCTTCAGACCTAACTGCTATTACTCCAAATATGTTTTTACATGACTTAAAAGAAATTGGAGTTCCAGATTGTGACCATGTAAATACAAAAAGTCTTAACAAGAGAGTACGTTATCGACAACACCTGAGAGAAGCATTGCGAAAAAGATTTAGGATTGAGTATTTAGGACAATTAGCTTTAAAAAGTAAGAAAAACGGCAGACAGTTGAAAGTTGGAGAATTAGTACTGATTGAAGTTGAAAATAAAAAAAGAATTGATTGGCCAATAGGACTGATAGAAAAGACTATCATTAGTAGAGATGGAGTGTGTAGATTAGTGCAATTGAAGACTGCTTTTGGAAGTTTAATGAGACCAATACAAAGACTATATCCTCTTGAAATGCAAGAAGAAACCATCCAAGAACAATTAAAAGAAAAGATTAAACCAAAAGTGACAAAAACCAATGAACATGAACTACACCTGGAAGAAGATAATGTGACAAAAGAAAATAAAATTGTGACATATTCAAGAAGTGGCAGACAAATTAAGCTTCCACAAAAATTTGTTGATTAATCTTTTAACAATATACTATTTTTTAATGTTTTGAGTTAAACCATAACTCAAAAGGTGGGAGTATGTTGTGAATGCAATAATATAATACTCTATGACAATCCTCTATGGAAAAAAAAAGAAAAAGAACATTATATAAATTAACAGATGATTTGTAATTGTTTTAGTTTTTCTCAGTTCTTTGTTTAGAGTTTTGTTTTAAGAAAGATGTGAAGTAATAAATAGTGTTTAAATATGAAATAAGTTTTATTACCAGCATAATTATATAAATATGACGAGTGTTCCGCCTGTAGCGGCAGTGTCAAAAGTTTATAGAAACAACAAAAACATTCTTCGGCGCTTCTGTTGCTTTTTAAGAACCGACTTTTACTGAATTTGTAAACAAATTCGTATTCAGTAAATATCTAATAAATGTGTGTTTGTTAAATACAAAATATGTTTATAAACTGATGTTTTTAGGCTTACATTTTCATTTCATGCGTTGAAAATGTTGCAAAAATAAAAATTGTAATTTGTTATTTGTGATTTAAATTTTAGTGTTAAATGTAACAAATCTGTATTATTGTTTTTTATATTATAACAAATGTTTCTTTAATTTCTTATTTTGAAAATTACATTTTTTCTCATTTCAACATTTCTGTAGACGTGGCTATAAATATTTTAATTTCTTCCTTAAGTGCCACAACATAATTTTTCTTCCTATTCTGCCCTTCTATGACTTGATATTATACTGTTTTATCCCCCAGCGTCGCTCAACAATGGACGACGAATATCGCGGTTTTTTCGACCACGAAACCATAAAGAACGGCTCGTCGCTCATCCCGGAAGAGTTAGCAGATTTATTCCATAAAACAGATGACGAAAGCAGCTACCTACTTTCAGACACGACCAAGAGGTTGGCTCTGTTACTGATCACCGCCACCTGTGCGTTTGCCTTCTTTGGCAACCTCCTCATTGCATACGTCATCATTGCTAACCAGAGCATGCACACCGCAGTCAACTTGCATCTTTTCAGTTTGGCTGTTTCGGATTTTGTGCAGTCGCTAACCTTTACGTTAGGGTCTGTGTTTAGCGTTTTGTCTTTCAGGTATTTTCATACATTTATATTTTAGATTATTTCTCATGTTCACCAAGATTTATTTTTAAGTACTTAGTAATAGATTGTAATAATAAAATTGTACACAGAAATTCACAGAGTAGAAATTTTAATAATAATCTTCGGTTTTAATTGTGCTGTAATATTTATTTTTAATTATATGTAAACAGATTGGCTAGATATATGTTCAGATATTATAATTTACAATTACTTAATATTGGGTCTTCTTGTGCTCATATGGCTTTTTAAATTCAATATTGAAAGAACTCTTATATTTACAAATGTTATAAAATGCCATTTGAATATCCTTATCATTTTCGTCCTCAGTAAACAAAGTCCAAATTACACTCAGATTTCTACTCACTATTTCTTTTTTTCACTGTAGTCATTTCACTTTTAGGCACGGAGTGTATTTATTATAATATATACTATAAATAACAACAAAAAATAATCAATTTAAATGAAACAAATTATTTATAAATGAATAAGGAACTACACAAACAAAAATGTTTCAGAACCATCTTTAGCGATCATATTCATAATCACAACAACACTGGTAGCTGACACAAATCATAGTCACAGTTAATCAAATTGAGTCAGAAAGAGAATCACAATACAATACCACGTATCGCCGACACAAATACAGTCACAGTGAATGAAAATGAGAAACTGAGAATCACAATCACAGTAAACAAACAGGTTCTAATATCCAAATCCTTTCATTTTGTACCGTTTGTCAAATAAGTTACTGACATACATCCTATTCCGTTCCAAGCCTTTCCATATACACAAAGGATAGTTTACGATCGCTTCACTAGTAGGCGTGTTTGCAACTCCGCCACAGTTTAGTTAAACAAAAACTTGCTACATCTCGCTACGAAGCATGCCGAACTGTGATTTACGATTAACAGTGACCAAATTACAGGTTTGCAAATCACTTCCTATCACTAATGTATGTATATATATATATATATATATATATATATATATATATATATATATATATAGAATATCAAATTTGTTTTCCTGTTAGAATATTTTTAAGATCAAATAATATACACAAATACAGGATTATTTAAATATTCCTGTATTTGTGTATATTATTTTATCTTAAATATATATATATATATATATATATATATATATATATATATAGAGAGAGAGAGAGAGAGAGAGAGAGAGAGAGAGGGAGAGAGAGAGAGAGAGAGAGAGAGAGAGACTTTCTAAACCATGACCAAGGACCGAACAGAGCAAGGACCAAAAACCACTAACCAAGTACCGATGTAGTAGTGGCTTCCCGTGAAACATGAACTGGCATAGGCATGCTAGCACTATCTTTAACCCTTTGAATTTTGATTAAATAATTTTAATATATATTTCAAAAATTTCTAGTAAACGTTAAGAAGTAAATCTTTTCAATTAATTTTTTTTAATTTTCAAATTAAAAATTTTCATTTACATATGATGTAGTCTCAAAAGACTTGAAAATTTAAATTGATTTTAAAATCTTTTTATTGAATTCTATAAGGGAAGATTTGCAAGTAATTATAAATTTTCAAAATGACTTTAACTACAAATATAAAGGAAATGATTTGAAATTATAAAACAATATGGGATTGATTTTTGAACTTATATATATATATATATATATATATATATATATATATATATATATATATATATATATATGTGTGTGTAAATATAAAATATGTTTTCTTGTTTACTAATTTAAAACAACATAGGTTATTCAAATACAAGAATATTTATTAATTTATATTCAAAGCTTTTCGTTGGTAAACAGTACCAACATCATCAGATGATGTTAAAATAAATAAATAAATAAATAAATGTATATATATGTATATAAAGATGTCTAGATTTAAAATTGTGTTTTTTCATATCTCTTTTATATAAAATTTATGTGGTTATTAACAAATGATTTTTCTTTATGTTTATAAGGTTTTGATAACGATTGTTATTGAATAGAAATTAATTCGGTAAATTAAATCTAAAAGGGGACAAATACAAAAAGTACTAGTTTAAAATAATTATAGAAAATTTAATTTGGAAAGAAATAGTTAAATTTAAAGCTTGTATAAAAGTAAATTACGTTACTGTTTTGTAGTATAACAAGCAAAATTAGTTTGGAAATTAAAAGAAAATTTTGAACGAAATTTAAATTATTATTTTTTAAAATAAGTTTAATTTAATGTTATGAAGGTAAATGGGAGTTTAGATGGTAAATTTGAAATAAAATATATGAAAAATTAATACTAAAATTATTATTAAATAATTATTAATTATATATATTATTAATTATTAATATTATTATTAATATTAAAGTTATAATAATATATTAATTATTATAAAATTAATTTATTGATAATTAAATGCAGTAGTAATAGTCAAGTTAGCTTAAATAACATATTTAATATAAACCTTTGATGAATATTGTATCTCCTTGGAGGTTATTATTTGTATTGGGTTTTATATATCTTTACAGGTTTTATTATTGATTTGTTAAATGTATTACACGTTAGATTTAACAATTAACGGTAAATAGTAAACATTATAGTAAATATTTTTGAATAAATTTGAGATAAAGTTAAATAAAATTCTTAGAAAAAATGAAATATGAAATAAAATTCCTGTACTGGACAATAATTTATATAAATAAAAATCGATAGGTTTTACTAACTTACGGCTAAGACTTATTTATTTTGCACCAAACAATTTTCTTAAATAATCGTACAATATGGCCATTAAGCTGTGATGCCTTCAAATAATTCATTCCTCGAGATACAGTGACTCAAAGGGTTAAATATCAGTAAGTTAGGTTTTCAAGTTAAAGTCCAGTGACTGGTCTTGTGGCAGAGTTTGGCAAGCAGCGGTACAGGTTATGGCTCGTGTCAGATCTGCTTGTTTTAATTTTGACCTGCGTCGGTTGTCTACAGGTAAGCGTGGATCCAGAAGGAAACTGCCAGGAGTAGTCTCCATGCGCTAGGTAGGTAGACCGTCGCAGTGTGTGTTAGGATGATTTCCGATGAAACAGAATATTTGAAATACAGAATGATATATCTATATGAAAAAACTAGAATTAAGTACAAATGAGTAGACGAAAAAATGCTTCATCATCGAGTAATGATGCAAAAGATTTAGCACCGTTGTCAACTTCTACCTTGAAAAAAAATGATACTGAAACTTCTGGCTGGTTATTTAAGGGGCGTAAATGTCTATCATTGTTGACCAGTGAAAACGAGTAAAATATTTTTCTAAGCTGTATTTCAAGTAGGTTTCGAGGTAAAGCGCCGTAAAATCCCGTTTTTGAAATGCGTAGCAAACACAGGATGGTTCTAAATATAAAACGTAGAATATTAATATAATAATACAATAATATATATTGAAAAGTACTATATATATTATATATGCTACATAAAATTATATATCAGTTGATAATTAACATATCATATATGTGCATATATAATATATAAAAATTGTTTATATATAAAAATATAATCCTACAATATTCATTCAATAATACAATAATATATATTGAAAAATTCCATATATTATACATACTATATAAAATTATATATCAGTTGATAATTAACATATCATATATGTGCATATATAATATATAAAAATTGTTTATATATAAAAATATAATCCTACAATATTCAAAAATTTAACGTGCCATATTGAAATAATTTAGAACACTGTGTCATTGAAAAAGTTATGTGTAAGTAACGTGTTAAACCAAAATATCATGATATAGGAATATATATATATATATATATATATATATATATATATATATATATATATATATATATATATATATATGCTGATACGTATTCCTTGACAGATGGAAAAATGTGATGAATAGTTACTATCTGAAGTACATCCGTTCATTCTGCAGTCCATAAATACGTAGTTCCGACGTTTCGCTAGAATCCCATCCAGCATTGACGAGGTGAACCCAACAACAGAAGAAGAGCGAGTGAAGAGCGCAGATAACTCGGCTCCTATATATAGAGGAATGAAGCCACGCCCATTGACGTCAATACACACATTGACGTCAATCCACACATTGACGTCAATCAACACATACCTGATCCAAACAATTACTCACATTCCTTTGCCTTTGTTCACCTTTCTGCCGATAAAATCTATCGATGACACATTTCCACACTGCGGGCAAATTCAAAGTATCATCGCGTTTGTTAAGACTCCCTCTCTTCTCTATTTCGATAGCCTCACGAATAATTCTAGTCCTGTACTTTTCCACTTGAGCAATCTGTCCCCAAGATTGGAAATCAATGGTATGCCCTGTATCGCAATGGTGCCTGTACAGAGCCGACGTTTTCTGCTTGTTTTTAAGGCCCAGTTTGTGCTCCTCAAGCCTAGCTGAGATACGTCTGTTCGTTTGGCCAATGTACGATTTCTTACAAACTCCACAAGAAACGCTGTAAACGATAGGGTTTTCCAAGAAGATCTTATCTTTGGCGTTACCAACAACCTTGTCGATGGTGATGTAAGGTTTGTAAACGGAACGTAAACCATGCCTCCTAAAGAGTCTGCCAATCCTTTCAGTTCTTTTAATAAAGGGCAGAATAACAGTACCAGCTTTCTCAGTCTCGTTTTCGTCCACGTCAACAGGAAGGACACTTTGGCGGTGTAACGCATGGCAAAGGAATGTGAATAATTGTTTGGATCAGGAGTGTGTGTGGATTGACGTCAATGTGTGTATTGACGTCAATGGACGTGGCTTCATTCCTTTATATATAGGAGCCGAGTTATCTGCGCTCTTCACTCGCTCTTCTTCTGTTGTTGGGTTCACCTCAATGCTGGATGAGATTCTAGCGAAACGTCGGAACTGCGAATTTATGGACTGCAGAATGAACGGATGTACTCCAGATAGTATCTATTCATCATATATATATATATATATATATATATATATATATATATATAAAACGTATGCATATTTTTGTTTTTCAGATCGTTAAACGTCAAAACAATAAGGTACATTTTTGGTTTCTGTAGGATTATGTACAGCACAGCGAACGTTGTATCTCTCCTCAATACGTTATCCGTCACCTTTGACAGATACGTGGCAGTATGTTGCCCATTTAGCGAACTAATGCGGTCCACGAAAAGGAGAACTGTGGCAACTATCGTCATCTCATGGATAGTTTCTATGCTATATTCAATAACATTGGTATGTTTCAAATATTAAAATAAACAGTTATATAATATATAAAGCTTTAAATAGTCTACCGTTGAGATAGTCTTGATTGAATTACTTCAACCAGCAAACTTGATGAAAGTTCAAATCTTATAAAAAATAAATTTATTGTAATACAAATTTCAACAGCAATGCTGTGATCATCAGTGAGATGTGAATACCCACCTTAGAGCCATTTTATAAAAATATATTTGTGAGATTAGAGTTTTTGCATGTTCGCTACATAAAGTTTTTAGGGTTATAGAAATATAGTTTTAGTAATATATTATTCTATGTATTTTTCAAACAATTAGAGCCAAGCTTACACACATTATTAAGGCTAAAATATATAACTAAGAGAAAACAAAAAGGAAATAATGTAGGTATGCCGAAATATTTTATTACAATCTTATCTTGAGCCATTCATTAGATTCCAGAGGATTTGTTGTTGGTGGTAGTAAATATTGTTCAAATATGTTATATTGTTCGTATAACATATAACGTATAATCTATAACGTAATGCGGAACACTTATAACGTGACATATAACGCGTAACATGTAACACCGGATCACATAACACGTACAACTAACACTAACAGGTATCATGTAACATGTACAGCTAACACTAACTTGTACCACGTAACACGTATCACGTAACACGTAAAACTAACACTAACACGTATCATGTAACATGTACAATTAACACTACCTTGTACCACGTAAGACGTAAACCTAACAGTAACACGTATCATGTAACATGTACAGCTAACACTAACTTGCACCACGTATCACGTAACACGTACAACTAACACTAATACGTATTATGTAACATGTACAGCTAACACTAACTTGTACCACGTAACACGTACAACTAACACTAACACGTATCATGTAGCATGTACAGCTAACACTAACTTGTACCACGAAACACATATCATGTAACACGTACAACTAACACTAACACGTATCATGTAATATGTACAGCAAACACTAACACGTATCATGTAGCATGTACAGCTAACACTAACTTGTACCACGTAACACGTGTCATGTAACACGTACAACTAACACTAACACGTATCACGTAACAAGTACAGCTAACACTAGCTTGTACCACGTAACACGTATCATGTAACACGTACAACTTATTACAACACTTATCAACTTCACGAGACAGCAAAAAGATCTGACGACCATGATGCCTCGCTTGTTTGGTGAATACCTTTAGTTTGTGGGGGTGGTGAAGTACCTGGGAGTTACTCTGGACAGGAAACTCACCTGGAACCCACATTTTGAGAGGACAGTTAATAGGGCCAAAAGGGCACTGATGACAGTGAGAAGAATGGTGGGTAAGAAATGGGGACTTAAGTTATCAATGATGCACTGAATGTATCTGAGGGTGATAAGAGCTATGATTACCTATGGAGCTCTGCTGTGGTGGACAAAGGCTAACCAGGCTCAGGCAAGAGCTCAACTGAGCTCTATCCAGAAATTGGATTGTCTGTCCACACTGGGAGCGATGTCAACTACACCCGGTGCAGCAATGGAAGTAATGCTTAACTCCCCCCCCTTGAGCTTGTCCTTAGGGGAGAGGCGAGGATGGCGGCATGGAGATTGCGCAACTCGAACAACTGGGCTAACCTCACAGATGTTTCGGGATATATTAGTATCGAGTTCGTGGTCAAAGAACCCGTCTTGGAAATGGGCAGTGACCACATTACTCGAACGTTTGCACCTGACCAGGCCCACCAAACTATGATGGAATGGTTAGGGTCAGTAACATCGGGAGTTCAGTTCTAGTACACAGATGGCTCCAAGATGGACTTCGGCACTGAAGCGGGGGTGTATTGTAAAAACCCAAGGGTAAAACTAGTTTTTTCCTTGGGGAGGCATAACTCTGTCTTTCAGGCCGAAATATATGCTATAAATGGCTGTCTGGGAGAAATAGCGAGAAGGGGAACACACGGGACCCGGATTGCTATTTTCTCCGACAGTCAGGCAGCAATTAAGGCACTAAACGGACATATGGTCACCTCGGCCATAGTCAGGGAGTGCCTAAATAACCTAGAAGCCCTGGCAAGGTACAATCAAATCAAGATAGGTTGGGTGCCAGGGCATAGGGGAATATTTGGAAATGAAGCCGCAGATGCGCTGGCCAGAGAGGGGTCTTCGACTCCCCTGATTG
Organism: Prosapia bicincta; assembly: GCA_036971475.1. Lineage (NCBI taxonomy): Eukaryota > Metazoa > Arthropoda > Insecta > Hemiptera > Cercopidae > Prosapia > Prosapia bicincta. The sequence continues at coordinate 13,036,363 of JBAIZL010000004.1, forward strand.
GACTGGAGCCAGCGGTAGGTATTTCCAAATTCATGGTCAAGATTGCAGTGCGAAGGTGGATGGCTGAAAGACACTGTGAGCACTGGATCAGGACTGAAGGGATGAGACACAGTAAGCTAACCTTAGAAAACCTTCCTTGGGGCTGCACAGGAGTTTCATATATCTGTCTAGGCAGGAATTGAGGATAGCCACAGGTCTACTCACGGGACACTGTGGACTAAGGAAACATTTGCATAAAATGGGTATCTACAAAGATGAACCAGTGTGCAGATATTGCGGTCAAGAACTGGAGACTGCCACACACATTATTTATAGATGTGAAGCACTTGCCGAGAGGCGCTTCAACCTCTTTGGCGATAGTACAGCTCTGGTGGATGCTGACGGTAAAACACTAGTCAGGAAACTCCTAAACCTGGTAAGAGGGAAGGGGCTATTTGACTAGATCAGGAAGGTAAGTACAATATACCTTAAGGTAGCAGTGCTTCGGGCAGTTCAAACCCGCTCCCAAGTTAAAAAACAAAACAAAAAAAACTACGTACAACTAACACTAACACTAACACGTATCATGTAACACGTACAACTAACACTAACACGTATCATGTAACATGTACAGTTTACACTAACACGTAACATGTAACATGTACAGCTAACACTAACTTGTACCACGTAACACTTATCATGTAACACGTACAACTAACACTAACACGTATCTTGTAACATGTACAGCTAACACTTACTTATACCACGTAACACGAACAACTAACACTAACACGTATTATGTAACATGTACAGCTAACACTAACTTGTACCACGTAACACTTATCACGTAACACGTACCACGTAACACGTATCACGTAACACGTACAACTAACACTAACACGTATCATGTAACATGTACAGCTAACACTAACTTGTACCACGTAACACGTACAACTAACACTAACACTAACACATATCATGTACATGTACAGCTAACACTAACACGTAACACGAAACACGTATCATGTAACATATACAGATAACACTAACTTGTACCACGTAACACGTATCACGTAATACGTACAACTAACACTAGCACGTGTCATGTAACATGTACAGCTAACACTAACTTGTACCACGTAACACGTACAACTAACACTAACACTAACACATATCATGTACATGTACAGCTAACACTAACCTGTACCACGTAACACGTTACGCGTATCACATAACACGTAAACACATAGCGTCTAACAAATAAAACGTAATGCGTTACGCGTAACACGTACAACGTAACACCTGAGACGTAAGACTTAACACGTAACACATGACGTGTGATATCTAATATAAAATATATAACTTACAATACATAATATAAAATAATATGTGTGATACTAAATGGTATATAATGTAGAGTGAAAAACTTAACGTATGAGCGTATAGCTTATAACATGTATAAATAAAAACATTAGTCTGGCGGAACTATTGTAATCTAGTAACTGTGATATTACAGAATATGTACAGAATTCTATGCCAAGGTGTTCCAAGTCATCTGTGCGCCAACGTACAAGTCCTTTTCGGCACTGAGTTCTACCTGATTGTTTTTATGATTGTACCGATGTTGCTATTAACAGTTCTATACGCCTTAATCATTCTTCATATTTCGAATGCTTTTCATTTCCGAAATGTTTCTACTCATCGGAACGACGTAAAAAAGAAAAGTGTGTTTTATGTTCAGAAGGAATTGCAAATTTCAGGTAACAAAAACTTTAACTAGTTTTAAATGGTATATTTTATGTCAAATGGAATTATAGTTGTATTTGTTATATCATTTAATGTTATGTGAGAAGCGATACATAGTTCTTCTAGTTTAGGCCTTTTTGTTTAGCTTCACAAACACAAAACACAAGTTGTTCAAAATCAGTGTTATAAGAATGTTTACTTGTTTGTGGTTCTTTGTTGCAGTTGCGGTGGTGATCGAGTTTATCGTGTGTTTCCTGCCTCTGAACATCGTCTTCGTTCTAAACAGGTACAAACTCCTGGACAACATGCCGAGACTAAGGGAAGCCACCTTTACCTTGTCGATGTTTTTGTCCGTCTTAGCCACCGTCATAAATCCCATTGTGTACAACTTAATGTCCACGAAATTTAAAATGGCGTTTAAGGTAAGTTTTATATTACGTTTAAATTGGTTTTTATAATCAGAGAACAATATTTTCTGAGCTGGCTTGATTAGCACGTTTACCTTGAACAAAAAACATACAAATAGCATTAAACAATATGTAAACAAATAGTCTTTCAACAAATGTTGTTTTAAAATAATTTTAATTTACGTTACTAGGAATATAGTGATTAATGTTTAATGTAATGTTCTTCCTTAAAAGTGTGTTTCAAGTCCTTAAAAGCGATTCAGTCTATGATGGTCCCAACAGGTCCATCTAACGACTTGTGTATAACAATTCCTAAGTATACTGATTAACAGTACAAGAAACAATTGAAGAGTTGAAAATTTCATCAATTTACAGCGCACCTTAAAGCCTCTATGAAGATTAATTAATCGTAATTAATTTGATGGAAAATAAAAATTTGAAAATCTAAAAAACGTTTATCTAATCTAAAACGTAATCTTATTTAAAGTAATCTAAAAAAAAGTTCATATTTATTAGTTTTTCTCGTTTTTATTAATCTTATATTTTACTTAGTGCATTGAATTTTAGTGTTAGTGTAATTCCAGTTTTAATTATAAAAAACTAAAATTAGTCTTTATTTTTAAAATTCCTTTACGTTTTACTCCAACTAAATATGTAGTCTCAGTTTAATTTTATACATTACTGGCATTTAATTCCAATTTATTAGTATCATCATACTTACTGTTAGTCTCTTGCCTTTGGTACCTCCTCTAAATAGATGGTGTGTTAGCGTGAATACTGACATTTGCATAAAAGGGATAGACAATATTATAATATTTTATGATTAGCAGAGAAGCAATTTAAAATTTCTATAATTTTCAGAAGGTGCTGTTCAATTAGATAATCCATGAAGATGAAAATTGTAATCCGGTGCCAACCAACCACACAGTAGTAATGAATTTTATCAGTGAAATATATATATATAAACTTATATGCTGATACGTATTCCTTCACGGATGGAAACATATGATGAATAATTACTATCTGGAGTATATCCGTTCATTCTGCAGTCCATAAATTCGCAGTTCCGCCGTTTCGCTAGAATCTCATCCAGCAATGACGGATGAGATTCTAGCGAAACGTCGGAACTGCCAGTTTATGGACTGCAGAATGAACGAATGTACTCCAGATAGTAACTATTCATCATCATCATATATATATATATATATATATATATATATATATATATATATATATATATATATATATATATATAGATATATAGATATATATATGTATATAAATATATATATAAATATATATATATATATATATATATATATATATATATGTCTATATAAATAACTAAAATAAAAATTGTAAAATTTATTATTTTAGCAATACTGAATATTATTATCTTCGAATTATGAAATTTCAGTATTACAGGGACAACTATTAGAGTAATCATAACTATTAGAATATATTCACAACTAAAAGAACAGGTACTTGAATAAAAACACTGTATTTTACTTTATACATTTATTTCAAGCAGAAGCTTTTAGACCTACTGTATATTCTGTGACTATACTAATATGTGTGACAACTATACAGAAGTATACTATATCAAATTATTATATTAAACATATTATTATTAAAAAAAAATGAACTGGAATAAATTATTGGTAAATATTCAATTGTTACTATAACGAATTAGAATTTTTATAATAATTTTTTTTACAATAAATTCTTATTGTCAAAGTAATTGTTATTATAATAGTTTAATATTGTGGCAAAACATTGTTATTATAATACATAATTGTTACTGTTATTGTATTAAAATATATTTAGAAAGAACGCACGCACTATAGTTATTGAAATACAAGTAAGAAGTTACTGAATTTAGATAATATAAAGCCAATTGTTATTTGCCTCGTTCAGTTGTAAACAGGCAAAAGTAGGGGTTAACATAATACTGGCATATTTTTTACGTAATGTAATACACAATTTATTTGGTTTTTAATAAGTCTTTCTTGTATAAAAATTTAAATTCAAATTTTTTCTCCCTATGACTATGTCTTGTTGGATTTCTTTAAATATAAGTATTTCTTAGGATATTTCGTTTTAACAGTTATAGGGTCTTTTTATATGTAGATGTTGGTATTATATAGGTCACTGTTTGTAATTAAAACACCGAGTGTACTATTACACTCACACACACACACACAACACACACACACACACACACACACACACACACACACACACACACACACATACACACACACACACACACACACACACACATACACACACGCCATTTACACGTTATCACATTGAATACATTAACACCAGAAAATTAACGTTTTGTCCATAACCTAATGGGATGTATTATTTACAATTCTTTTCAAAAACTTGATTAACGATTAGTCAAATTACATGATAGTTTAAACAAAAACACATCAACACTTCTACATACACTCAGAGGATGAAATATAAAAGGAGATAGAAAAAATCAATAATAATCCTAAAATGAAAGACAGAAAGCCAAGTGAAGTAGAAGAGCGAGCACACAACCACAGATGTTTTGTTATTCCAAAGATACTCTTTTTACAATTTCACCCTCTATACCACCTTCCGGTTTATAAGAGACACTGCGTTCGAATCAAGATATTTGGGTTACCTGTGAAGTTTAAGTAGCTTCCGTTGGTTGTAGGGCTAGCACTTCTAATTTCGGATGAAGTTTCAAGACACCCGAACAATAGCAGTTCATTAGGAGTGGTTATGTGGGGAAAATGTTATTTCACTCTGGAAGTTTTATCGGAAGGCTTATGATGGGGTTTCTTTTATTAAACTTCTCTAAATGGAGGAACGCAATAACACTAACATTTTGTTATGTTTATTGTTTTGACGGAGTTAAAGGTGTTTAATAGGAAATAAGTTCAAGTTATTATAATTTCATATTAAAATAATTCTTTAGTCAAAGTTATAAATTGTTTTCAAACATAAAAAAATTAAATAATCATAAATTGAATAAACGTAGTCCTAAAGTTTTATGTTTAAACAAAACTAAACTTACTGATATTTTAAAGCAGTAGTTCAGTATATTAAATAATATTTTGAGATATAAAATACCTTTTTATGTAATGATATTGAACAATACACTAAACTGGCGTCAAACACATCTTCTCAGAGATATCTTCAAGTAGGTAGTAGAATTAAGTTTTAAATCATAACAATAGTGAATTATACATAAACAACAAAAAGACAAATCCTAGTTACATAGTCTTTGCGTTAAAACAGATTTTCTAGCACAAAATCTAAAACATAAAGTCGGCTGTTCTTTAGAATCCTATCTTATCACTTATTTTAGCCCAAATGGCACTAAATAACTATATTGCCGATTTCTTGTCAGAAAAATTAAATTCATACCATGAAAATATTACTTTAAGTGTAATATATTAAGCTACAAAACTCTAGCCATCACAAATAAATATAAAACTTTGCAACAATCGAAGCCTATGACATATACTTAATAGTAGTATATTCCTTCTGTATAATAGATAAATACGTTTATAATATCAAAAGTAAAAAAGTAAACAGACCAAAATTTCTAGAGGCGAATTAATCAGGTGATACAACTTTTAGAGGCGACTGATGCAAAGGACTGTTCCAGAGGAAAGTAGTCTTGAGGTTTGTACTTCTACAGGCATCTGAATAGGAAATTCTAATTTCTAGAGGGGAATAGTTTTATTATTCCAGACGACATTGGTCCCAATGTTTCAACGTCCGAGGGTTATAACTACCCGAAAATGCTAGTCCAGAGTGTCTACCTAGTGGAGAGGCCAGGTGGTTATAAATCTTTTACAAGGATCGATGTAAGAGGATATCATAGTCCTGATATTTTGTAAGGAATGCTGAAAGAATCTCGGTTAGTTTTAACTTGAAGTTAAGTTAAGGTGTACAATGCCTGGGTGTGGGGAGTGAGCAAGGGCCATGGACCATTCTAGGTAGTGAAGATTGGTAATTGATTGGGATATTATAGTAGGAATATTCAATCTCCTAGTAGAAGATATATGAAGGCATCACTTGCTCAAGTAGGAAACCTGAAGTAGAAAGTCTGCGCTGTTTCTGGTTAAGAAAGTTGTTTCTATCTGTTACAATCCTTATTAGAAGAGTAGAAAAGTATAGAAGGGATTAGGTACTGTACGGAGAGGGTATAGTGATCCCCAAGTAACAACTATGAAATCGCCTAACCAGGGTCACTTACAAGAAGTTGAGGTGTTATTAACATGTAGCCTAAATTCAATACACCTCCGTTCCACCCATAATGAACTCTTAGCGCTGCTTTCCGTCTTAAGTTCTAAACTAAATGTAAAATGAAAACATATATGTCCCAAACATTAAATTTTACTTCGTTTTGCAAGAGGTAGGATCATTTGTCTGTAGTATCACACTGTTGTACTTTGTCTTCTGCGCGCCGACGATTTCCAGAACAATGAAACAACTCCTGCAAAAGTCATGAGGAAAATTAGAGCTTTAGAGTGAGAGAAATGAGTTTGCATATATGATCACACAATAATTGTTCATTATAAATAATATTTACAATTTAGTTTAAAAAGAACGTAGATTTCTTATATTATTTCAATATTTATCAGTTACTTATATCGTTGGACTGCTATGAAAAATATTTTGGCCTATTAGAAAGCTAGCTTGAATCACAGGCTAGATAATAACTTAGGAATGTAAAAGAACCAGAACTGTCCTTCTACGTCACCACATTATATCATGTAAACATAATCTATAAAGATCAAAAAGATCAAACAAGTATGAGTTATATAAAAAAGGAACCTTGAATTTTAAAGCCAAATTATGTAGAAGACATTTTAACGTATTACCTATTCAGATTTATAGGTTTTAGTAGAGAATTTAGTTGAGTTATTCGTTTTGAAGAAAGAAAGATAATTCACAATAGTTACGCACCCTTTGTCCCGACGAATCCAACTTAAAAATGGCTGCACACACCAGGTTACTTGTTCCACCAAGACCGAGCTCAAGCTTGTGTAAAGAGCTCAAGGACCTTACTGCAAGGCCTAGACTGGTCGTCCTTGGGGAAAAACAAGTTTCCAAACAGTAGACTACTGTTTCTCCCGCTCTTTCAGAACTACAGAAGCAGAACCTTCAGAACGGCCCGGGTTTTCAGCACCGTTACAGTAGCTTTTCTAATTGTTCGATCCAAGTAGTGTAATCGGACCGTTATCTACTGTTACCTAAATACCGGACCCTCTGGACGGATTGAAAATATCCAGGAAAGACCATTTCCTTCACAAAACGGCTTACTAATACATGAGGACCTAAACCAAGACACTTGTGATGCAAGTGGTATTTCGACTAAACGGAGGCAGTCTATCTAAGCCCATGATGGTTGTCGACTGACTTGTCATTGCTGAATAGACTTTAAGCACATATATATTGACCGAATCCGTTACCGCTATGAAACCATCTTGGATGCTGAAACCAGCCAACTGACGCACATCAAATACATTATCGTTGAGGTGGCCTAGTAGGTAAATATCTCGCTAGTAAAATATAGGTCTAGTCTCAATGTCCGGTAGCACTATGGAATATCTTTATGGTATTTCAACTCCTGGTAGACTCAGGTAGTGAACACGAGTACCTAGGGTCAATCCTCGAGTAGTAATGGGTTAAAGCGTGGTAATATATTTTATTGCTGTGAGAATGCACTAATTTTTATATTTAGTACTAAGAAACCTTTTAAATTTCCCTTTTTATATACTTTTGTAAATGAACATTATTTCTTAGGAAAACAAAACACGACACATAAAATTTGAAGTATTTATTTCATTTAAAGAAATTTTTTTGTATGGCCTTAATGTTACAGTAAAATTGTAATGACAGACACATTGCGATTATAGTATTTGTGAGACAAAATAGTTTTAAAGTGTAGAAGTAAATAACATAGAACATAAAATGGGGTAAAATCTTAATTCCATAAATATAATTGAAAATATAGATGAAATACACTTTATTAGTTCTGGAAACCTGCTGAGCACTCTTTTCTTAGTGTGATCATTGTGCATCTTTGTTGCACTTAATAGTTTAAATTCCAATTCAAAAGTAACTAGTTATTCGATTTTGTTTCACTTAGTGTAAGGAGTCATTCCCACTGAATTTCTTTATTTTGCACAAAGTTCGTAATTACCCATTATTTTCAACGTACCCCTAAAAGGTTTACCGCGTTCCCGTGTGGAATACGCGTACTCTGGGTTGGTTACCACTGCAATGAGCCTCATCACCAGAGGGCCATGTTACAAAATTTCAATCCACACTACAAACATAGAATAAATTATCAGTCATTCTAGTATGTAAATTATTGTATTATCGATTGTAATCTTTTAATAGGACCCTCTGATGACGATGACAGAATCATCGAAATGTATATAGGGGTTGAACTTTAGGAAACTTGTTATATTATTAGTATCTATTTTTGTGGTCATGGGGTTTGTGCCAATATTTTCAGTTTATGTTTTAGTTTCATACGACATATGTGGATCCCCAGACATACAATTGGATATATTATTAATAAAACAGAGAAATGTTACTATAAATATTGCTGCTACTTTATAAAACTTCAGTTAATTATAAAGTTAGAGGCGAACCTACCGTAAACGCGTCCCTAAAGCTTTTGCACATCAGGCTGTAGATGAAAGGGTTAAAAGCGGTGCAGAGGTTGGCCAATGCAAGAGGCACGCATATTATCACAAGATTTTCCATTACGAATGAATCGTCTATGATGTTGTAAATAATTAACAACTGCACAACTGAAATAGGCGTCCAAAATACGATGTACTCAAGGATGGCCACAACTAAAACACAAGAATAAACAATAATTCTTTATACATGAAAATTACATAGAAACTAATATAATTTACTTATGCAACACGGCGATATTTATGGAGGTAAATATATAAATAGAAACATATATATATATATATATATATGTGTGTGTGTGTGTGTGTGTGTGTGTGTGTGTGTGTGTGTGTGTGTGTGTGTGTGTGTGTGTGTGTGTGTGTGTGTGTGTGTGTGTGCGTGTGTTGTAACGGCCGTCCAAATTGGGAAATTTATAATTTCCTATTTTTTAAATAACAATTTTAATATTTAAATAATAAGGTTTAAATTCATTGTAAAGATAAACATAGTAAAGAGTGAAGAAGTCAGTAAAATCTTAAATACTTAATATTAAGACAAATTAAATATTATAATAGCATGAAACTGTAATAACTAACTAAATTTGACAAACGAGAGTGAAGTGAAAAATGTCTAAGTGTCGAAAAATGCTAACTTGAGAACTAGGCTACGTAGAACTATCATCGACATTTTGAAATGACCAGCAAAATCCAAAATGAATAATAATGAAAAAAGAATTAAAAAAAACTTAAATAACAAAAACGTTACTGCCATTTTAAAATAATAGACATTTTTCAGTGTTCTATAACAGATAACAAAATTATGCAGGTTGAATTGAATACGTTGTCGAACCCGCCCGTACAAGAAAAGAAGCACGGAGATAGCGACAAGCTTAGAGTAGGGGGGAAGGGTTACATAGCCGCAATAAATACAGGAACTAAGGGACCTGTAAGGCAGTCTGTAAAAATTTTTAATACGAGGTGCTAACGGCCGTAATGTCGGATCGCGCCTAGAACCACCATAAGGCCATATGGACCAAACCATCACGCTTCCGCCGTCTAAGACCATCCATGGACAAGGGCTCTAGACTCAGCCTCCAGGACGCGGAAATGGATAAAGACTTCCATCGACTGACCAGGGATGGAAACTTCCGATGTCCAGGGACCAGGAAATCCAGACGAGAGGACTCTAGGACCGGCAGGGAAATCCTTGGCAAGTCATTTTCTCTATTATATACAAATTAACGTCAAATTTAGTCAGTTAAACTTATTAAATTCAAATTACCAATTAAACTTAAACAATGACTTCCCTCTATGTTGAAAAATTAAATAAATCTTAAAAGTAGTAAAATTAATTAGTATAACAAAAATGTGTAAATAATTAATAATAAATATTAAATTTACAAAGTCGTTTTGGCCATAAGCCAATCATTTTCAAGAAGACCAGATTTATTGAATCATATATAATTGAAAATTATTTATAATAAAATGTGAATTTCGAATTCAATCTTGAAATGAGAAGATAAAATTTTTTATTATGTTAAATTTCGAAATAATTTCCTTTAAAAATGTGTAAATGTAATTAATGAATTGTATATGAAATGTAGGATTTAAATATGTGAAAAATGACGAACTTTTAATTAATAATTTGTGAAGATAAAGAGAGAGTTATATGTATTTTATTTGAAAAGATAATTAATTTAGTTTAAAATCAGCAATTAAATGCATTATAAAAACTTACAGTATTTGAATTTATCCTGTGTTGAACAACCAATAAACACTTTTAGTTTTTTCCAACTAATAAATAATGATTATAAAATCAAAGTACAGTTTTAATTAAATTTCATTAATTAATAAATATATAAAATTCAGAGCCTAATGTTTGTTTAAACGAGGTCTCACCTGAGAACAATTTTATGGAGCTATTTTAAAAATTAGTTGGTTTTTTGTATTGAAACCCAGAGATGATGTCTACTGGCAGATCATGTTTGAAGAACACAGGAGCCTTTTAAAAAAGGTATCTTAAACATGATCATATTTTGCATGTCCCCTTGCTGTGCCTGCAGATCTCATGAAATGGTAAGATTCTTTGAAAACTTTGTGTGTTCATATAAATGTTGTTTCTTTCCAGCTGACTATTTTACTGACATGTGTGACTATATACAGACCCAACAAACTTGCCAACCATCTTAGGGGAGGTCATACAAACGTTAAGGTAGAAGTCAGCGGGAATAAGCTTGCATTTAGGCGAGGTCCATTACGCGGGAACATAAGACAAAATTTAGGGATCTTAACACGGTACACAAAACGGTGTGAGCAGCAGATATATAAATATATAATAAATATGTAATTGTGCTAACAAAGAAGCGGAATGGGGGGAAGTTGCAGTGTGTGTGTGTGTGTGTGTGTGTGTGTGTGTGTGTGTGTGTGTTTGTGTGTGTATGTGTGTGTTTATTGCAGAGTCTAGTGAGGTACGAATAAAGATGGTTTAGTGAGATTGAAGAAGTTATGTCTCAGTCGGTTTTCCGTAAGTATACTAATTATACGTACGGAGTGACGTTAGTATATATATATATATATATATATATATATATATATATATATATATATATGTATGTATATAATTTAAAGTCAATTCCTACTTAGGTAAATTGTATTTTAGTTACTTTTTATTTCATAAGACAGCTGTTATACCCCATCACATATAACATAAAACCAGCCGTTTAATGAAATTATATGTTATCACTTATTTAAAGGCAAACGGGTCATAATACGTGTATTGATTACCCTGACCTTTTGTGAAAGGGGTTTCTCACATATAAAACTAAAATTATTCAATAATTAATTTAGGTAAATAACTTAAGATTTGAAAAAACTGTATTAACATTAGGCTATCCAATATATTTTTAAAAAAATGTATTGGAACTTGTGTGGATGAACGTACATATAATATTATATTAATTTATAAATAATATTAAATAAATATATAAATTAATTATATATATATATATATATATATATATATATATATATATATATATATATATATATATATATATATATATATAAGGAGAGCGTGGATATGCCACAGCTAAACAAGTAAAACCACCAAGTCTACACTAAACCTAAAAGAACTATATGCGCTGACTATCTAGTGCAAATTGTTTATTGTTTCTCTGAAAACTTAATACTTATTATCTCACTAATACAACATCAGTACAAGCTTTTCCCAGTTTGCGGAGCAGAAGGTCAGTTGGCCACACTGCCTGGCCTAGACCTTGAATTTTCCATATCTACTTTAATTCATTGCTACAAATTCATATAAAGATAAATAATTATTATTGAGTTTAAAATTCCCTTACGTCAGATACTCGCTATTCGGACAATACACAATTAAAATAATATAATATGGCTAACATATTTTAAAAGTAAGTGCTGCAGCTAGCCACCACTGAAGGCTTAAACTAGACTTTAATGAAATTTGTGAAAAAAGAAACAAGCAATTTTTCTTATGTAAATTGTAAATTTTCTTGTAAATACGTTATTAGAAAATGGAAATGAACTGTCATAGTCAGGACATTAACTACCCTCTTTTCTGTTTCACATAATTTGCTTAAATATTTCCTGTAACTTAAATTTAAAGATGTTTAAATTACAAAATTACTTCTATGACTTACGTAGTTGATTTACATATTTTCGACCATGCATGTGGGTGAGAATCCATCGGTTTACGAAAAGTTAAAAATGTTTACGTTGAAAAAAGTTTGAAATTCTATATTCAGGAAGTAAACTATGCAGAGTGTAAATAATAGAAAAATGCAATTCATCTTTATTTAAGCAATCAAAATAAGTAAAACATAAATGAGGAAACTGTTGATCATAGGGTCAAAGATATTTATTTTAATAATGCAACGTTTCGGCAAGTTTGTTGCCCTTATCAAGTCTGTTGTGCTCTAATATACAAAGTCCTTACATTTAACATTCAAATGTGCAATGTGAGGAAGAAAATATCAAACCTCCTACGTTTCACTAAGAACTTTCTTTGAGCTATTTAATAGATAAAAAGAGATGAATACAAAATACGAATTTGAATGGAAAAGTTGTTTGAAAAAGAAAAGTGATTAAAAGTAATTACTAGGACAAAAAAAGGTCCTAAGGGAAATTAAAAATTGTATAGATTTTTCTTTATAGAAATGATCTAGTGTATGTGATTTATGGAAATATATTTTCAAATCTACTTAAAACTAAAAAGAGGTTCTTATAAGAAGTTAAAGATCTACATGAATATCTTACCAGATATATTGAGACGTCTACTCCGAAGTCTGTGCCTAGCCCCAGATCCGTTTTTGTTTGTAGAAAATTTAAAGACTTTCGAAGACTTCCTTATCTCCAGTCCAATAAGAATATACATTATTATAATGGAAATTACACAAATAGTGTTAAATAATGGAAACTCAAATTGGAAATATAGACCAATCCAAAAACATCGCGAGTTCCCTAGATCCACACAAACAACCTGTTGGAAAAAATATTTACAATCATTGAAACAAATATGCTACGTTTAATTAATATAAAAAGTTAATGTTACACAGAATATTAAAACTTTAGTGTTTCGGAATTACTTGATATTTTATAAATAGAAACAATGGCTTGTCAGGACTAACCTTTTTTTAAAGGGTTTTGTTCTGAAATTGGGAACATCCTGAAGACATAAAAATGTTAAATGTTTATAAAAGTATTATTTTAAATAAATATATGAATATGGTTTTAATGAACAATGACAAATGCTAAATTAATTAGTCATGATAGACTTTAATTAATTAATAATAAAACATATTTATAATAAAATACTTTATTATAATTTGTTTAGCTTTAGGGCCTGGGATCCGTGTTTGGTTGATACGAGTTGGTAAGAATAGGGAGCGAGAGAGAGATGGTGACGTTTTTATTACAAAATAATTAAATATCATGCTAGTTAGTATTCCTGAAGATGGTTACTCAGTAGCCGAAACGTACAAAGAATTTATATTCCATAAATTAATTTGCCATTATAAAAAAGACTTTAAAGATTCTGTTAGGTTGACATATTCAACTTTTAGCGAAACTCAGGACAATATAGTTTGAATCATCCTAACAGATAATTTACTTAAATACTCAAGTATAACCTGTTATTTAAATTGTAATAACCTATTTTTCAAAACTAAAACGAAATAAATTTTTAAAATTTCAAGGTTATAATTTTTTAATTCTCTATTAATATTGTACCAGAAAAATTTCTGACCCTTACATAAGTGATGGATAAAAGAAGCGCTACCGTCCAAATGAACAGAATGACGTGTGTAGTTCTGCTTCGCGTCTGTAGAGTGCGTGACAGCATCGGGTGACAAATGGCAATGTACCTGTCGAAGGCTATGGCCAGTTTAACATAGAGCGTAGCACGACATCCCGTGTAGCAAACTACCTTGGCTATTGTGATAATTAAAATTGAATAATATTCAACAACGCTGTAACAGAATCGATAAAAGTTATCAAAAATAATTGTAAACAAAATTAAAGTCAATTGATATTAAGGTCAACAAAGAAATGTTATTTTGAGTTACTTTGTATTAAGTAATTATAATGGTTATAAATAATGTAATATAACCTAAGCATCAAAACAGCTATTCTACCACATAACCCATAACATAAAATCAACCGTTTTATGAAATCATATGTTACTACTTATTTTAAGTCAATTGGGACGAAATAACTATATTATTTATCTTGGCCCTTTTTGTAAAACGATTTTCTCCCATATAATATTATAATTATTTCTTTAAATTTATTTAATGAAATAATATTTGTAAAAAAACTGTATTAACATCAAGTGTCATTCACTACAAGTTTGAAAACTTAGATGAATAAAAAGTATTTTATTAGCGAATAAAAATACGAATAAGATATATACGAGGGAGGGAATATATAAATTCACCCGAATCGCTTTTCAACTGTTGTTGGGCTTACCTCGTCAATGCTAGATCAAATTTTAGTGAAACGTCGATCAGATTTTATGCACTGCAGAATGAACGGATGTACTCCAGATAATAACTATGCATCATATATTTCCATCCATATATATATATATATATATATATATATATATATATATATATATATATATATATACATGTAGGGAGATTGTGAATTAGTAGTAGCAGTTGAACAAACAAATAATAGTGAAACATTTATAGTAAGTTTAAAAGGAAAGTTACTCTGTATTGTAGACAATATTATTTTCATTTAGAGAAGCATAACTTATGAATAATAATTAAAATTATAAAGAGTAATTAGATAAAAAACAATTTATGTATCGGGAACGAGATCGGGCTAATTGCTAAGTTTTTTTTTGTTTTTCTGTTTTGTTGCCTTGTTGTGTTCTATATTATGAAGAAACACTTAGCATAATAGTTTTTATTCTGAATCTTAGACTTCGTACTTTCACAAAAATTCACTTTATACTTTTGTTTTGGTTTCAACCTAATTTAAAAATTGATAAATATGAATACATTTGATTCACCTGTTTGACCTTTTAGTTTACATTTGTCTCACAAGTTTTAGAGCATCATATTCTTTGATGAACTTCAAATGTACTTCTAAAGATTTGAAATTATTGGTTGGTTTTTAATATTAATTGTTATTTTTTATACTTTTATTGTTTAAATTATTTTTTTACTATGTTTTAAATACGTAAAGAAGAAAGAAAAGATAAAAAAGGAACAGTAGTAGAGTGGAGGAGAGAGAGAGAGACGGAAGGAAAGTCGATGAGGTAAAAGAGAGAGGGAGAGAGAAAGAAAGTGGGAGAACAGTGAGGGTTGAATAGAGAGAAAGAAGATAAAAAGAAACACAGGAGAAATGAAAGAAAAAGAAAGAGAGAGAGAAAAGAGAGAAAGAGAGTGAGAGAGAGAAAGAGAGAGAGAGAGAAAGAGAGAGAGAGAGAGTAGACGTATACAAATTAGATCTAAGATAGGTGTTGTAATATTGGATATGTTTTACCTTGTCAAATTTAAGAAGTATACAATGAAAAATGTCAATGAGAGGTACATTACAACGTCTGAAATAGCTTGACTCAGCAAGTACAGGTTAATGGAAGTGCACATTCGCTTGTTGGCAAGGATAACGTAGCACATTAAAGAATTTCCAACCAAGGATACAAAGGATAAAAGTAACAGAATAACGTTAATTGTTGTTTGACAAAAGCTTTTTGTTTCACTATTCGTTGAATTAAATATATAAGCAAATCTTTCTGGGATGATGGAATATCCTTTCCGTATTGTTTCGCCATTGAAAATCCAAGGGTGCTCTTCCGTCATTTCTGCAACATAAAGCAACTGGTAAGGTACATATTATATTCTTTCACTATCTTCCATGTGTGCTGGGGAACAAAACATTAACTATATACAATTACAATACATAAATATTTATGCCTTAGTTAGTGCATTGTAAGTTACACCAACCAGTGCAGTGGTTAGGAATATTAGTGAAATGTAACTTACATCAACTAGTGCCAAAGTCGTATTTAGTGCAATATAGTAAAA